>JAHBOF010000158.1:0-218655 GCA_020736565.1 Coprinopsis sp. MPI-PUGE-AT-0042 | reverse complement strand
GGCCAAAGAGGGCGTCTTTTTTCTTACGAATATTGGCAAGCATCACACCGGACCGTTGGTGCATTACAAGTGAAAGATGGTATACCATCAGAGAGGTTCCGTGTTCCTCCATGATTCTACCAACCTCGTTGGGACTCAAGTCGCCTATAGCGGCGGGCGTTAAGTCCTTGGAAGCAGCAGAGGAAATGATGGCAATGCCCTTCTTGAATTCTTCGCAGTCAAGGGGCAAATCAAGAGGGGGCAAAAGCCTGTCAGGAGCTGAAGGAGTACACCCCCAAAGTTCCCTCTGATCAGCAAGTAGGATGGTTGAACGGTCGGGTTCGACTGGGACATCGCTGCGAATTTTATCTTCTGAGGTAAAGATGTGAGTATGGCCCACAAGTGTTGTACTGTCGCTCTGTTGAGATTAGGAAAGGTAAGGGAGGCCTCTGTGCATGGTGTGACAAGTGACTCACGGCGTAGCTGAAACGGTTGTGAGCTTCATCGACGGGGCCGTTGGCAGCGGTGGCCCTCGAGTCCACCGTAGTCTCTGAACTGTCCCTTCCGTGTAAAAGCATCGGTAGGTGATGGCTAGGTGTTTGCAGATACGATACTGTTGAGCTCAGGGAATGTGTTGCTCTTGTCTTGAGCTGAGTTTATGGTTTCGAAGGGATTTCAAGATAGAAGGCAAGATTTCTTACACATGCGCGGGACTTCCGCTCCCACAAATGCTTCGGAGTCAAGCGGATACCATCAGGTGGTGCCATATCACAAGAGCAAACAACTGATCTGGCAGAAACGGCTGCGATCTTAGACAAGCATCGCCCTTCAATGCCAGTGGCGCTTGTGATAATGATTATTGACTCCCGAACGTAGAATAAAGGATTCCGATTCCAAAGCACGCCAACTCATAAACAGGACAAGCACAAGGCAGGTACAAACCTTTACTCACTGATACCGTGATACGTTCGTTCCATTGCTTCTGTTCGTATTAGGACAAGCAAGGAGGACAAGTGTCAGATAAGCTCATGTCTCCTAGTAGCATCCGTCTGCTTGGGCCATTGACGCTATTTTGAGAATATTCCCATCACTCCCTTTGCAGATGACTACCTGACAGTAACTTCGAATTCAAGTTATCCTATCAAGATTGATTCAAGGTTTGGACCCCCGTTTTCAATGCCAATCCAAGGACGCTCGCCCCTTTGTTGCCCACTTCAGTACTAGTACTTCTAACGTCTTTCATTGACAGTGCCATGCCAGAAGCGCCTCACCGGACTTCCTGGTTGAATTTGGTGTGAGCAGTCACAATGAGAAGTGCTCGAATGCGTCCCTCAGAACCGCCTAGCCCTGCATGACCTTCAAGCAGATGGCAGCCCTGTGGGACGAAATCCATGACAGCCACTGGATTTAGTGGATTGAACGAGCATGTATTGCCACTTGTTACAAAGTTGGAAGTCAACCCCGAGGATGGCGTCGAAAAACTCAGCGGCCTGAGGTCGACCACAATACGACTCGGAATTGATGGCTTCTACGCCGCCTAATTTTGCAAAGTTTCTGCTCCCAGAAGCTCCTCATTGGGTGGCTCGTAATCCTGATCGGCACCAAGATGAGGAATACTATTAACCGCTGCTCGAGTCTCTTAGAACCTTTGACTGTCTCTTGTTCTCCTTGAGCTCGTAGCCATCTCCGTACAGCATGCATTGCCAAAACGGGAGGATGCCGACTTCCCTGTTAATTATAGGAGGATTATGAAGGTGTGATGGAATCGTCACCCCTGGAACTCGAACAAAGGTCGCAATAGCCACAACTATGTCCAGTGTTCGCTATTGTTATGATGCTGATAGTGTTCAGTAAGCTTCGATCAGATGATGCATGTCGATTGCGGGATGCTTGATATGACGGCAACCCTACGATATCACCAGCCAGGTGATAGGCTACTCATCGTTAGAGAAGGGAATCCAGTGACCAAGATAGTGAGAGCGGCGATCAGGTTCACCGATCGGTTTGTTCACAATATCAAAGAATGTGTGATAACTCAGACTCTAGAACTTTTCCCATTCGAAAAAAAGGGTCTACGCCAGGAGAGCGGCGGGCTTAAGGAAGTAGAGCTATCTTAAGAACCTTCTGGCATGAGTTCGCCGCTCGTTTTCTCCAATCTTCTGAAGATTCTCAGGTGACTGTGCCTCTACACTCCCTATCTCCTCATAGAAAGAATCGGCGCAATCATTTCAACCCCTGATAGCCCCATTCTTCCCTATCGCGTTCTCTCAGCAGCTTTGCACTTCTGATTGCTCTCCATTCACGCCTACTCGATGACGAGCAAAGACTCTGGCCAGCCCGAGAATCTCTCGAGGCACCCGTCAAGGCAACCCTCTACCATCTCGCAGACTCGCCCTTTGGCCATCGACAGGGGTCGGAGTGCGAGCCGACCTCGTGCTATAGGCACTGCTGGGACCCCCTCAGGAAATTCTACTCCTCAAGAACCAAGCTCTGACGCAGGGGGTCTCGTTGACTCATCACAACCTAAGTCTAGTAGTGGGGAATTCGGCGGCTACTTCATTGAGCAGAATCGACGAGGTCGAGTTCGAGGGCGGAGCCAACAGCGCACCGAAGATGCTCAGCTTGACTCTGCTGGTGACAGCTCCATGCTGCAGCGTGTTCCCGCAAGCTACGAGTTTCTCGCGCATACCTCAGTGTCGTCATATCCCAGTGGTCGAGAACGTTTGCACCCGAAGTGAGTCGTGACCCCAGCATCTAGTCTGCTCAATGCTAACCAGCTCCTCTCATGGATAAGCGATATACCCCCAGCCTTGAACAATCCTAGCTTCGATAGGTACAGACGATTTTGATTACTTTGCCAAGTGTTTCAGAGCTGATTGATCATTCAGCCTGAGATCGCCCACGTTCCCCATGCAGCTGCCCTCTCCTAGCCGAACCGGCGGTGAGCGCTCAGAGGGAGGTAATCAATCACGGTAAGCCATACCGCCAACATCTCTGATTTTATTCTGATCATTTCATTTAGCAATGCCACAGTGGCCTCGCCGGCTGGCTCTAGCAGCTCCCAAGCTGTCCCGTCCACTCGGTAAGCATTAACCGTGCTTCAAGACACACTGTGTCTTCGAGCTTGCCAGGACTGGGCTCATTTATCTTTCTAGGTCGCATAGTAGCTCCAGGGGTTATGCTTCACAACACGAAACCCCAAATCCTTCGGCTTCGGGAAGCAGGGGCCCGCGAAGTCTAAATCCATTGATCGGGGGATACCTGGGTCACTCCTGTTTCATTCGCAGTGCCCAAAGCCTGAACGCGAGTGCGGGTGCTTCGAACGTCACGGTGAACCTCGCTACTCCTGGCTCCTTTATGAATGAATTCCTCTATCACGAGCCCCATAACTTCCAGGTCTTGCCTTACACCAACCAGCCCCCATGTATCAACTTTGGCAATTTCACAGGCCTAAGCCACAATCCGGGGTCATGCTTTGTCTCATTCTTGTGAGTCTCAACTTCCTCTGATGGCTGTTACCGGAAAGTTCTCATCGGCCCGAAATGGCGTATCTTAGGGGACAATGTATTTCGTCACACTCTTGCAACCGTCGGTTCCATCTGCGCCGCCATGTACCCACGGGTTCATTGGCGTTCAAGAAGCAAGGCCCCAACAACTTCACCCAAGAAGATTTCAAGGCTGCCAGAACGGAAATGGCAATGCTGCTTCCGATTAATTCGTTCCGTGGAGACATTGGCTCCGAGGAGGATCGCAAGGGTTCGATAACACTCCAAGCCTTTCATCCTGGAATCGATCCTTGGTCGACATGGGCCAAGGATATGATGGGCGGACCTCACTCCCCAGATCAGTGCACAATCGTGGCAGTTGGGTTGTGTAGCTTCTCTTCCTGCACCGATCTCCAATGGTACAGCATTGGGGCTGTCGTGCCCTCCAATGCATCGTCAGGCATGCAACCGGAGCCCAGGACGCAGAAACTCAACCTTTACGACTATCTTCCCTTGGTACCTGGCGATTGATCGATAATTTCTTTAGTCATATTCTTTCTACTCTTCGCATGTACTTGTATTACCAAATTGAACGAATATTACAGCCCGGATGACCGTGATATCTCAAAATGCAATCCCAGGAGATTATGCTTGGCAGCTTGGCGCAGCCCGACGACTCGGACCCCGGAAGCTAGATCTAGATATTGGCGCCTGATGTCAGCTCGTTCACCAGATTGCGCCAGAAGTTCTGGAGATTGTGACCATGAGCCCGTTCTATCCATACGCTACGGCGACTCGCCAGACCCCATAGAACCCGCTCCTAGGAATAATTGCGATGCACCAACGTGAGGAGACAAAGCTTCCTACCTCTTGAGTATGGTGCGAGCGGGGGTCCTTAGCCACGAGTTTGCGCATAGAGGAAATTTTGCGTTAAGGGAGGGAGAAAAGAGATGGACTCGCGCATTTAAATAGTACGTTTGCACAGAAGGAGAAGCATTGCAAAAAGAAATGTCGCCAACCCGTGAGTCCACAAGAGCAGAAGACTAGATCAAATCAGTGATTCAGAACGTGAGAGGCGATGGAAAGCAGCACAGAGATACGGAAGTACTTAGATCGTCGAACCTGCCGTATAGCAAGATGGGAGAGTTCGGTCTACCATGAACTAGACCTGTTTGTCGCTCGCTTGTTTCACGAGCACCTCTGTAACGAAGATACCAGTTAAGGATAACGCTTTGGCGACAGCGACGACGCAAACAATGCCCAAAACCGAAAGGAATTGGAGGGAGTAGTACGAGGGAGATTCGACACCATTAGGAAAGCGGGATCAATGCGCAAAAAGGGGTTCGAACTTCGCACTGGCAAAGGCCGATATATTTGGCACACAGTGACAAGTGGAGAGTGGAAAAAAGAAAAAGGAAAATAAATAAATAAGAGATATCTTAGTCTGAGAGGACGAAAAAATGCAATGCAGCCGTCAGCCATTCCACCAGGTGTCAAAAGATGTCGTTTTCGAATGGAACTTACTATTCGTTCTTATACCGTGGTACGACTACTAGTCATCAGTAAAAACTTCCTTGGGCGGCATGTGGTATCTGGGCTGGCGCTTGCATGCTTGGCAGACAGCTGAGCGGTGTTAACAGATAGGCGCTTGCCCCTATCGGGCGATCATCACACCTCGCAGGTGGTGGCGATGTCAGTGAATGTCCTGCACGGCAAGCAACGTACCTTGTCGCCCCTTCACATATCTGAGCACCGCCTTTCAGACATATTACCTACCTGTGGTCCCTTTAGGCTCTCAAAATATTGAATTTCACAAGCACGTGCTTCAAAGCAAATTCAAACTCCGCCATTGGAAATCCCCAACAGGGACAAACGCGTTTGACGCGTTAGCGCTTCTTGCTTCCCTTCCACCATCTTCCCTCCTCTCCCGCCAGCCTCGTCGTCGTCGTCGCCACTGATCCTCAACGGTTATCTTGCCCATTCCTGAACCATGCTCTCTCAACACCGCCAGGACCATACGACTCACTTGCTCAATGTCGTGTCCTTCCTCCAGCTTCCTGCCTTCACCACCGACCTCCGCCTCCTCCTTGCCTTTGCCGCTGGACCTCAACGGCGATCTCACCTACTCTTGACCGCCGTTTCCCAACAATATCAAGTTCATCTTGCCCACCACCCATCACTGATTGCGACCCGTCCAACGGTGGCGACCACGCCCTTCCCATCGCCACCCTGGCACACTCACTGGCCGTTTCTCTCGTCGCCCTAGCCATCGCCGTTTCTGTGGTGGACGGTCTCCTCCTTCTCTAACCCCCGCCTTCTCGCCAAAACAAAGACAGTATCGCCTGCTCTACCATTCACCGATGGCAATGACCAAGTAACTCAACATCGTATTCGACAATAATGCCACTTTTTCTTGCTCGCTCAGCGACGCCTCGCTCGATTTCATCAACGCTGGAAGCTCACAAGCTTGAACCTGCAGGTAATGGGATCTGCCTTCTTCGTTTCTCGCCTGACGCGTCATTTGGCTCCTTAGCGTCAATGGCTAGGCATGCTCGCTCTGCCTACCCCGCTCCCGATTCTACGTTTCATCAGTGCCTTGGATTGTGACTTGTTGCTCACTGTACCTGATCTCGTTCACTCTTCATCCAGCTAGCCTTTTCGAACTGGCCTGGCTGTCAGCTCGCCTTTACTCAAATTCGATCGGTAAGTTCCAAGGTCACATGTATGCACCTTTGGTACTATCCTTACGTCCGACAAATTTCTTCCTATCCTTAGGTTCTCCACATTTTCAGCTTTGAGCGTTTTGTGCCAATTGACCTGTGGTGAGTTTCAACTTTTGACTGGTCTCGTTTGACCCATTCCTCACTGTGTCTGCAGATCCAACCCAGGTAGGTGAATTACCGGGAGTGGGCTGCGTAGTTTAGTGGTTATCGCCTCGCTCCTCTCATAGTTTACTATGTGCGCATGCATGCCCCTGTCAGTGTGCTTCGTATCCCATAATCTATTTGTGTTTTGTGATTATTTGTGTGTCTGGGATGCTGCGAAGTCATTAAAGTGTCTATACGGCGAGAATGGCCCAGATATCTGGCCATACCTGAGCCGGCAGGACATATCTGTGCTCTGTGCATGCTCACAGACCTGTCCAGCCAGACTGGCATGCTCGCATCAGAAAGATGGAGCACAGGTACGCGATCCCAATCTGCATCGTACGAAATTCCACAGACCTGTCTAGGTGGTATCATATCTGTTTAGGTATGTACATACCTCTTGGCGGAGTTTTTACTGATGACTACTACTACTACTATGATTGACATCACCTGTACTTTTATTAGTATAGCATTGATAATATATTTCAGGTCTAATAGTACTACCACATCACGGCGCGTCGTTGGACACTTGAAGGCTCGGATCATTGCTATCATTGTGATCGCGTTTATCTAAATGTATAATCTTATCTTACCATCATCTCTCTGGTGACCATCTCCGAGTCGGCGCCCGTTCCTTCTTCGACGCTAGGCGTTCAGATGGTCACCTCCGCTACGTATCTCCAAGGATCACCCCATCTGAATCGCAGCGTAGGGATGGTTTGAGGCAGTTTTGCGAACAGTGAAACCTCCTTTCGCTTGTGTGGATACTGGTACACTTATCATTTGCTGGCGCCGCGTATGCACTGAACTATGAATTAAAGGGTTGCTTTGCATATGCAACCGCCCAATCGCCATGGTTATATTTCAATTGCTCCATCTCCAGACGCTTCCTCTGGAGGAGTCGTATTGCAATCCTCAGCTGTCGCCCTGTGTTCGACCTTCGTTGCAACACTACCAGTTACAATATATTATATTGATCATTGTGACGTGTGGCTTGCGATATCGATGCAAAGCCCATATTTAAAGCTTGTTCCCTCCTTGCAGCTGCACTATCAACGCCTACTACCTCTTTTGACTTCTGTGTCCATGCCTAACCGTATAGCCTACACTGAGTGCGAGTGTGGTCATTTCGATCCATTGTCAGTGCCAGATCGTGAGCCATATAATCCTGACAGTGACGCTAACTTAATACTCAATTGGACGCTAAGTTGACCTTGCAGTGCGTGAAACAATTGAAGCTCGAGAAGCCGAGATTGCAGATCTGCACAAGCAACTGGCTAGTTCCCGCTGGGATTTACGCAAGACAGAAGTCTTGCTGAAGACGGAAAGAGACCAGGTCGTTACCCTAAATATAGAGGTCCTTCGCGCCAAACTTGCTGCCGACCGCGAAATTCGAGCTCTAGTTGACGCGAAAGTGATGAGGCTTTCGGGAAAACTGGATGAAGCGGAGCGGGAGAGGGATTTCTTAAACGACGGGGTAGAAGAGCTCAGGGAACGACTGAAAAAGTCGAAGGAGATGAACTTGGCGCTTATCAACTTCCTCGCTGACGCCTTAAGGCAGGATGTTTACCCCGAGTGTAGCTGGGAAGAACTTAAGGCTAAGCAAGGCTGCTAAATGAAGGGCGGCCCAGGTTGTGCTGATTATATATCTGTGAATGTAGATGATTCTCCAACAGAGCTTGAAGTTTCTCAGTGGGTGCAAAAGGTCTTACGATTGTGTAGGATAGAAGACATCCGAGTGGCCAGGTTTGTTACCAGGGAATGCATGTAAGCTGTAGCCCACAATGTTACGTTCAGCATAAGATCGAGCCCTTCGCCAGGAACCATTCCAGCGGTCGTCTTCATTATATTTTGACTTGATAAAGGATGCTACCCCGCTATTACTAGCATAGTGCGCATCATTGTATTGCATTGACAAAAAATTGACTGTTGCAGTCTGTGCGAACCTGGAGAGTTAGCGACGGATGATAACCGCACAGCCGTTCTGAGACAACTGAAATTTGAGGGGAAACAATTAATCCCGTCAGCAATACCCGTCACGATACCCAACATTGTCGACAGAATCTGATATTCTTATGCTTTAATACATCACCGCCATACAAGTCTCTACAGTAATAAGGTGTTTCCACCGAGGCAGAGGCATTTGGAACTGTCGATGTTGGCGACTGCGCAGCTACCATGGCGCGTTGTAAGGTCACACCGGTGTCACTACAAGCGACGGTGCTTACGGTCAAGCTGGTATCTACTGTAGGCGCTCTTCTTACGAGGAGCGTTGCGAGCGATCAGAGATCGTGCGATCGTGCACCTGCCGTTGTACACGGGTGCGAGTCGGACTGTGAGTATGGTGCTATCGCATGGTTTCAGCGATCGGCTTCATCGAGGCTAGATATGAAAGCTTGATTTCGTCTTCCGCGGGCAGGTCCTATGGTTTATGGATTTCTATGTCAACGGAAGTGTTATAGGAACGGCTACCAGAGGCATATCCACCTTTTATGTTACCTGGTTTGCCCACTTCCTTATAAAAACTATAGGAACTCATGTTTCCGCATACCTTGATGACCTATCGTTACACATCTGAATCATCTACAGCTCGTCAGACGGTCTCTCAACATCTTATTTGACTACCGATGTTATCGCTTCACACATCCTTTCGCCCAAGTGGCACCATGCTCAACAGTCAATTCGGATCCGAGAATGGTGTCAACGGCAAGGAAAACATGCCCATTGAATTAGCAGGTTCGCCCTTAAATTCAGTATGATAACATGGCTGTATCTGACGGAATCATGGAATCATGAAAGTTGGTAGCCTGCAGGGCCCAAACCTCAAACCATCCAGGCTCACACCAAGTCTTGAACGAAAGTTGCACAAACTGGAAGACCAAGTTCGCCGGTTGGAGTCCAAGCTGCGCAAAGCCGAGCGTCGTGAGGCAGTCATTGAGGAACGTCTTCTAGAGATTTCCTCGGAAAACCGTAATATCACACAAGAGCTCCAAGACACTTTGGAGGCAGGGGAGGAAGTCAGTGAGCGTTTAAAGACGGTGCAGCGGGACAGGGATCAGTACTACACCTGGTGGGTCAACGAGGTCAAGTTCTCTCAAGAACTTTTACAGAAATCAAGGCGGTACCCAGTCTATGAACCCGGCTGCGTCCCTGAGGTTCCCATTTCAAGGAGGAATTTACTATCCACCGAAGGCAACTTCATTGAATAATAAGCAGCACTTTGATTTTTGTATTTTTATTTTTTCTTATCCATTCAAAAAAAGAGAGAAGCATTCCGCACTCATACAGTCGCCGCTGCATCCATATATTAGATATAGTAGTTCGAGTGTGAATCGATCGTTCTGGCAGTGCGTCAGGACTATTGCTCGCCTGCTAGTTAGATACTTTCACAGACTCCTTGACGCTTTCTTGGAGGCAATGGGTTGAAAACTTGAAGGGCCTTCTGATGAAATATACCTGACCGCCAACAAATTCAGAATCTGGTCGTGCTTGCCAGCTTGTTCCCTTAACGGTTGAAAGTAAATAGGGCAACGGGATATTGTCTACGACTTGGACACGGAAACTTGGGCGATCTCGATCTGAAAAGGAGATCGGGTCAGCCACGTAAGTTTCAACATCTACTTGCGACGCTTCAGCTAACAACGAATAATTATTGCTGCTGTGCGACAATCGAGGGTTGCTTAGCAAATGCTTTGGATGTCACAGTGCTGTTCTCGAAGTCCTGTGTTTAAAAGCATCGTTGGAATGCGATATCGCTGTATGCACCCTTTCCCCTCATCCCCGCTATCTATGGACTTACGTGGTCGTTCGAATGATGAAGATTATTCTCAGGGCTCTCAAGGGCATCGATCGCTCAGTCCCGATGGAGAACTAAACCCTGCTAGGAATCGCTTTGGCAAGAGGCCACAACCTGAGGGTTTGGTCGATGTTCTCAAATCTGGGCCCCGGAAGCGTCCGTACGTGCGATGCAACCTCGAGGCTAGATGAAACTCTGATATCTCCTGGGGTTAGATGTCGCACAGACCCATTGGTACACCACGGACGCCATTTCGGGCGCACGATTCAACCATTTTGTCAAGTCCAGTTGCTACTCAAGCAGGGTCTAGCTCGCACCATCCAACTCGAGCTGCGCCGCATTACCGAAGACGACCTGGGAGAATGGTGATTCACTTCGTCTAACCATGAACAGGATCATGTCAAGCTTACAATTCCTGCTACCAGTGAGCTTAAAGAGCACAAAATCTACACTCGACTCTTGGCGCTCTCTCCCACCCTTGAAGAGCGCCTTTGCACTGGTTCTGAGCAAGAACTTTTTCATGTAGCTGATATGGTGGGCTTCAGGTTCCTCAGCTCCTCGCACGAGCTCATTAAAGACTTTCCTGGCAATTGGTAATGCACCAGATCACGAAGGGTGCATCTAGTGCTCGCTCTGACGATACGAAATCCCTCAAGAGCGTCATTGTTGACTGGATTACTCCTCCCAATGGGGTTCTCTTACCCCCATTGCAGCGGAATATCAAGACTGACAGAGGCTTTTACCACGATCAGACTGGAGAGCTTCTTTGCCCTGTAGACCTTGACTGGGCTGACCCCAAGTTCGTTCTCATCGCTTCGCCTACAGACTGTGACTCACAGCTGGGCGCCTTCATTAGGGTTCGCGAGCAATTGAGGTCAGGCGATCTTACACCAACAGGGGACCAATGGCCACGCTTCTTGTACCAGAACTACGCTTATAATCTAGAAGACGCTTGGGAGGGCCTATTTCGTAGCGGATTGTTGGTCTCGGTGAGCTTGTTCCCTGTTTTCTTGTATTTATGAGGTGCATGTTCTGACATGGTACTATGTAGGCATTTAAACACGTATTCACATCTCCGAGTTCTGTAAACAGCAAGGAGCCACGAGCAACTCGATCCTGTAACGCGCGCCTTCATGGCATGCAATCCGTTACAGTCGCGTCGATTGCATACATTGCCGCACAGGTAAGGCAGCTCTTTGAACTACCCCGAGATCCTACTCAAGATGGGTATTAAATCAGGTCCGGTTTGGTTTATCTTCATCGCCAGTTTTCTCGAGGACAGATCAAGTCACTGACTCAGAATCATTCTATGCCTACATCATCACCCTTTTGGAAGACCCAGAGGAGCAAGACGAAGTTCAGCCCTTGCTTGAATGGTGGGATAGGTAGGTTGACATCTTTCAACCGATTTCCTCTTCTTATGATATATTGTAGGCAGGTTTTTCCGCGGCACATCAATGCTCGACCTGCTCACAGGGATTCTGTTCTGTCCAAGATCAAGGAGCGCAGAAGGAGAATCAATGAGCTTGCTCTCAACGGAGCTGACGGGCAGAGCCAGTGATACAAGCTGCACGTCCATCTCCAATTAAGATGTATAGGCACCAAGGATAATACTAAATAGCACCTCTGCCGCAATTCACCTCTCCTCATTACTACCACCCTCCAAAGTGAACGTCTTGTAGGAAAAGATTGTTCCTATGCAATGGTATCTCTAATTTCATTTACTAGATTAAATACCAGCAATTGTTTATCATTTAAGTTCCAACAGGCTTCACTTGCACTTGGCGCCGAACAAGTTGCGCCTGAGGCGTCTTTCCATTTTCGGTTGCGTGGGCGCGGCGGCGCCTCGAGCGCCACAGCTTTGCTGGCAGCTTCCTTCTTGACGATCACCCAGTTCAAACTGCCGCTCCTTGCTCCTCACCCACAGACGCGACGATACCTTGAGCTGAACCGCCGGACCCTCTACAGCATCAACTTAACGTTGTCCTCCGGAGCAGGCGGTGAGGCGACGAGACTCTGACTGTTTGCTGGCAACCCCTCCTTGCGCCTCCGCGCTTCACCTGTCTTCATTGCTTCATCCGGACCCTGGTGAGTCTATATCTTGTGGTACACGCTATTTTAAAGTGCTGAATGTCTTCAAGAGGGCTTGGATGCTCGATGGGCAAGTCAAGGAAAGACAAGCAGCCACGCGTCTCGCCTGCCTCACCGCTTCCCGATCCTACAATTCGCCCTACCACCCACCCCCTTCTTGAGGGACCTTCCCATCGGTCGGTAGCGGATGCACGAGCAAGTGTTGCTCGCCACAACCTCAATGCTCTAGGTCCACCCCTACCTCCATGCAACCGGAACCAGCGCAGGCACTGGATTCGCATCTTCGTCGATGACCTCCGGATCTATCCAGTGCTCTATGCCCACTGGATCGCAACACTACAGGATGACGCGTTGCTGCGTGCTACTGACCACCTTCTTCGGTCGAAGCCTGGTTGTGGACCTCCCGTGCCCCGCAGCAACTTGGTGCGATGGGTGATGAACCTCATTGACGAACCAAGCCACGCACTCCTGAGCATTCTCAAGGAGGCTGTCACTCATCGCCGCCGCCTGCAGAATAAGTCTCACTCGAAGAGACAGAAAATCGGCTCCCATTTCGCCGTCTTCAAAACCCCTGAGCAGTACGCTGCTTTTCATGCTCTTGTCTTTCACTACAGTGTTGAGCGCCGGTGCCCAAAGTTCGAGTACCCACCAGCTGGGTATTGGATCGCCGAAGATGCAGCAACTTTTCGTGTTTGTGATCCTTTCTTCCGAACGCAGCCCCTCCACGATGCAAGGCGGCACGGAGGCAAGCGGCATGAAGTTCACCTCCTCAACGCGTCGATGCTGTCCCTCATCATTCCTGAGGATCTCAATATCGTTCTGTATGATATCGAAACACACAAGCCTTTCGCAAGCATCATCCGCAACTTCTCGAACTCTCAGCCTATGCTTCAGTGGATGAAGAGGGTTGTTGACGAGGCTGTAGCAAGCAGGCGGACCGCCCGGGTGAGTCGTCCCCAACTGACTTGCCACGTAGCGATGTTCTGACACTCACTAGAAGGAAGACCCTGGCCAGCTGGTCCAGATCAGCTGGACAACTGGTGCTCGCAACAATCCAAGTTTTGACGCTGCCAGGAACCTTCTCAGACCCGGCGAAGATACAACTGAGGCCGACAAGGAAAATGCCTTTGCGACAGCTTATTTTTGGCACCGAGTGCAACTGCTCCACCACCCTGAAGTTGGCAACAGCATCACAGCTTTCTACCGGGAGCACAACATCCCTCGGTTGGATCCCGATTGGCCTAACACCCGCAGGGTGCATGGGCCAGTGTCCGTACCCACTGACGTTGAGCCCATAACGTTCCAGGATGCTGAGTTCGCTCCTGGATGCGTTGTCATGACAGAGAGATACTGCCGGTATGCCCCTCTCGCTGCCTTGGTTGCCCCACTTATACTTATGCTACTTGATAGACCTGTTCACCGAGAGGTGCAGCCACACGAATGGGCAGCACTCTGGACCACCCTCCGGGAAGGCACCGATCCTCGGGGTGGCCACTTCTACATCCCGAGCTATGGGGTGTGCATCAGGATGGCTCAAGACACGTCGATTGCTTGGAAGCCGTCCGATTACCATACGACAAGCCTTGGCTTGTATGATCCAACCATTGCCTTTGAGCGCGACGAGGACGACGAGACTATGAATCAGCAAGGTATCGCCTTCGTCACCTCGAACAAAATTGCGACGGTATGGGCCGAATTCGCTCGAAAAGAGGGTTTGACCGGGTTGCAGAGAGTTGAAGGTGCTTTGGCGACTCTTGCGAAAGTAGATAGTGGGTATAGCGATGGCTTGTATAGTGATAATCCTGGATAGAATATTTCATTGGGTTTTTGCTCTTTGCTCCCTTAACTGCGCTCCCGGTGGCTGGCCCATCGAAGTGGCTGTGCCAGATAGGCCCGGCATAAGCTGTGCTCCAAGGCCCAATGATGAGGTTTGCTGCTCAGATCCAGCGAGAAGCGGCTCTGAGGTGGTCTGAATCCTACGGAAATGGCCTGAATTTATCAGAATACCATAAATGTCAGATCGGCTCATGCCATTTCCAAAGAAATCCACGTTTTCAGATTTGATTTTGGGACACTGTGAACTGAGTCTATCGGAGATGCGGTGAATTGAGGTGGCCTATGATTCCTGACAATTTCGGAACAGTTATGAGTATACCAGACAGCTCATATGTATTGCTCCAGGTACACTACACAAGCTCATCTACATCTGTGACGACTACTCGAACGCGACCACGTTTCATTTAGGTCCCAAGCATCCTCATCCCCAACACGCTTAATCCTAGTAGGGGGAGATGAGAGATAATTCAAAGATCAACGAAGATGGACGCGCCTCGTGCGCGCCAAGCACCGGCTGCCGCTCCTTCGGTATGCCAAAGTCATTCACGCCACTGTTCGCCCCCGGGTACAATGGAGTTTTGCAGATTGAGCCAGTGCGGCGCCCATAGCGCTTCACATAGCAGCCTTGAGTTAAGGCGCCAATTTTACCGAAGCTGCCCTATGTGAGCAATTGACCAGTCCAAGGCTTCTGACATCGTGGCGAATAATAGAGAATACTGCCAGCACTTGGGATGATATCGGTTGCGGCGAGATGTGCTCTCAAACCCTTATATAGGGATTCATTCATGCGCACTGGGCCGCCCTGTGGTTAAGTACCAGGAACTTGGAGCGCTAGGGTCAGAGATATAACCAGGGTGACTCTTCGCAGATGGAAGTTGAAGGGGGGTAAGTGCAGTGGTTATTATCTGTCTTCTGGTTACGACACGTCTATTACAGTTTCTGAGGCAATGGCACTATCCCATCAGTTACGGATGCCTGTTTGCTGTGGATATATCTCGGAGCCAACGCTGCTCGCTGCTTGACAACTTTCCCGAAGCTATAGAGTAAGCTCTCGTGAAGGAGGCCCAGAGCGCGATGGCGCGATACTCATATCTCAGACCAGAGTGTCGCTTGTATTTGTCCCCACCCAACAGGAGTCAAGCGACTTGGTTTTTTTTGCACTCTCTGCCAGAAGTAACTAGGTGATCATAATCGTGTTGATCTTATCTTATGTAGATTAGATTCGACTCGCGACTCTCGCGACTATCCGACTCGGATTATCTCCGACTCGGACTCTCCTAGATATATATTTATGAGGCTATGCGACATCTAGAGTATCCGTCATTCTATCGTCTTCCCGACTCATACTGACTCATACATACATGTGACTGCTTACACTACTCTATTATTAGTACACGCAATATGTATATAAGGATGCTCGTAGCTACCTCAATCTCTATCACTTTAACCTACCTGTTAAGCCTACAAGCTACTCGGTAAGACCTACTCGCTAGTCGCAGTAGTGTTCTTCAGGTTATGAGCCCCGAAGCTCAGTAGTTGCGCTGTAATGGCTGCGCTACAAACTTGGTCAGTGCTGTAATGGCTGCCTCCATAGACTGCTACTAGTCTGCGCTTAATCGCTGCGACTATGCACGTCTAACCAAGTGGCTGATAGGCCGAACCTATGCCTTTACTCTGCGCTGTTATGGCAGCAGAGATCTGCGCTATAATGGCTGCAGAATGGGGCAAAGAACGCGCTGTTAAGGCTGCTTTCTTTGATCTATGATATACGTTGCTGATGATATTTGCGTTGACAGATCTCAACAATCAACATGTCTTCTAACAACGCTCACAACAGTATCCCCATGCTCAATGGTACCAACTACCTGGAGTGGGCCATGCGTGCGGAGCAGTACCTCCAAATGCAACGTCTAGGATCCTACATCGATAGTACTCGTCCTGAGGGTGCTGCTTCAGATGCCACTGCGGCGGAGAAGCTTGCTCAGGAAGAGGTAATCGAAAAATGGGACAAGGACGATGACCAGGCCATGGGAGCTCTTCTCCTTCGTATCAACAGAAATGTCTGTGCCCAAGTTGCAGGCAAGAATACGACGATGGCGTTATGGGATGCTCTCAAGGAGCTCTATGGCAGTCCGGGTAACGCCGCGATCTTCGCGGACTTCTCTCGAGCGATCAAGTTCCACATTGGGAATGGAGATCCTCGTCCTGCGATCGCCGAGCTCCAGAACTACCTGGGTCGACTTGCTACGAACAACGTCTCTATCGACTCGTTCATCGAGGCGATGATATTGATCAGTAGCCTTCCTACCAAGTACGACAACACCGTCGCCATCCTTCTTAACAAAAACAAGAAGGATCTCACCTTCGAGAACACCGTCAAGGCCATCACGGCCGAGTACGATCGCGTCGCCAACCCGGCTACCCTCAACAAGTTCACTGGTATCAAAAGGAAAGGGGGAAACCCTAACTTCCGCCAGCAACAACAGGGGCAGCAGAAGGATTCCGGCAACTCGGGTAACCAAAACTCGGGTTCTTCCCAGTCCAAAGGGAAGAAGCGCGGATCCAAGGGTGGCAACAAGAAGAAGGAAAAGGAAAGGAAGTCTCAAGGTCACAGCTCCCACATGGTACAGGCCGCCTTCTTAGGCGACCATCTCGTCTCTTCCGCTCCTCAGGAGCATTTGCCTCCCCAGGCCAAGGTCTCGGTCCTCTCATTCGTGAAGACCGGACCCTCTATCGTCCAAAGATCTGTCGATCTTACTCCATCCACCCATCTCCCGGCCTCGGCTGCTAAAGCCAAGGTCGCTCCGTCCACTGAAACCTCGTGCTATCCCGACGTGGAACGCGCCAGGAAGAACTGCGGTAAGCTCGATCTACCAAAAACCGCCCGCAACCTCAAATCTTTCGAGGGAAGCGGATAAGCGGAAGCGAGCACTTATTGACCGCATCAGTTCTCCCAGGCCTCCCAAACGTCAAAGATCGCTCGAGCCCATCGAACAGGCTGAGGTGCATGAGGCCAGCTCGCCTCTGCACCGACTCCCATCTCCCCCACTGGCACACGGTGGATCTGGAGAAAGGGTCGACGTTCCCCAACCAACCATGGTGTGTCAATCTGGACTGCCTATGGAAGGGGACGGCTCACAAGCACTGGACGGACTCTCTGACACCGATGCCTTGGGGGAAGACGACGACAGCGTCTCCCTCGGCGACGAAGGCGAGGACCCCTCGCTATTCGGCGCCCCCAAGACGGTCTGGGAGAGGATCCGAGACGGAGAACTGGAGGACCCGCTCCACCCCGACGACGAAGTCTCCGACTGGGGCTCCGACGACGGGATGGGAGGCGAATCTCCAGATCGTTATGGATCAGATCGCCTTTCAGATGCAAAACCATCCGTCTACTTACCGGACTGGGACGCTCTGAGGACCGGGCACTTCGACGACGATAAGTACGTCCCCTCTGTTTCTACCAGGAAACACTTGGCTAACTCGTTGCCTCCACAGCCTCTTCAATTAGATTTTGATAGCTTGGACGACGATGTATTCTTAGAATTGTGCTGCGCATTAAATTCTATTGTTTCGATTCATGATACAACGAATACCGCTAAGTGTAAAGATGCGCATTGCGCCTCCTGTAAGAAATTTGAGACATTCATTCATTGGATGATGGACTCTGGGGCATCAATGCACGTTACCCCCTTGAAAGAAGACTTGTTCGACTACAAAGTCGTTAAGAACAGTCCATCGGTTAACACCGCTTCCAAGGGTACTACCCTGTCCATAAAAGGAATTGGAAAACTTCGAGTAATTCACACTATCAAAGGTGCTGATGGTAACGATCGAGACGTTGAATCGATCATCGAGCCTGTATATCATATCCCCAATCTATCGACTCGATTGTTCTCTACGGGAACTTTCTTGAGTCAACCCAAAACTACTCTTTGGGGCGATTCCCTATCCATGGGTATCAATGATTCTGATGGGAGAAATCTCATTAAGGGTCATCCACTTCATCCGGACGACACGATTTATTGGGTCTCTGTAAAGAACTCCAACGGATCGCCGAAAGAAGTGCAGAAGGTCTCCGGACCACCTGTCGATTACGAGGTGATGCATAAACGCTTTGGTCATCCATCGCGGGAAGTGCTCAAACGAGCCAAAAAGCATACCACGAACTTCCCACCTATGGTGGAAATTCCCAAACATGAACCTTTGTGTCGCGGATGCGCGCAAGGGAAGATGACGCTTGAGCCGTTCCCGGCTTCAAGCAAGCGTGCGAAGCGCAGATTCCAAAAGATCCATTCGGATCTGAAAGAATTCTCCGTCGAATCATACCACAAATTCAAACATTTCATCTCCTTCTTTGATGATTGCACGAGTCGTGGATCGTGTGTCCTTCTTCGACAGAAGAGTGGATCAATCCAAGCGATCAAAGACTTCGTTACCATGGTTGAGACAATATACCATGAGAAAATCGAAGAATGGCAGGTGGATGGTGGTGGAGAATTCATCAACGACGAACTGAAGGCTTTCTTCAAATCGAAAGGAATCAAGCTATCCATTAGCGCTCCGTATATGCATCAGCAGAACGGACGCGCTGAGCGTTTCAATCGCACTATCATGGAGAAGGCAGAGTCAATGCGTCACGACGCTTGCCTGCCCCAATCATGGTGGGAATTTTCCATTCTATACGCCGTTTACGTGTATAACCGGACGCCTCTCAAGCGTCTTGGTTGGATTACTCCACACGAGGCTGTAGAAGGAGAAACTCCGGATGTCTCTAAATTAAGAGTATTCGGAAGTGGTGCCTGGGTGTATATTCCCAAGGAACAACGATCTAACAAACTCCTTCCACGATCGGAGTATATGATCTTCCTAGGATTCCCAGAAGGCATGAAGGCGTATCTTTTCATGAGATCGCCAAGGAACGTTCTATTCAAGGCGACTACTACTCGCTTTGACGAACTTCACTTCCCAAGGTGTCCTGATGCGAAAGCACCTCAAGACCAACCACGAGTTGAAGACTACCCACCTTCCTCGTTTGGCAATGATGGACCTCCATCTGAATCTGAAGATGATGATGACGACGATGACTTCCTTCCTTGTCCATCAAACTCCCAAACCCCTAAAAGAGGTAGCGGTCCTGATTGTGACGTCGATCGGAACGTTGGTGAACAACCAGCCGACCAGCACCCGCCGAACCCTGCGCCGGGAAATGCTCCTGGTGATGAACCAAGGAGATCTGCGCGGAATCGGACCCAAACCAAGCCTCAGCCTGGCGATGTCTACGGAAATAAAACTCCGACAGAAAAGCATCAGACGGATCGGAGAAAAGCACTTGATAAAGATGACAGACGGCCATCTGGATCTAATCAAGGTGCTGGAAGCAAGGAAAAAGGTGTTCCCGCGCCAAAACCTGCTACTCCTGTGTCCGAAAGTGAATCTGATTCGACTTTTGACATACCTGAGGACTTAGAACACTTGACGCGTGAAGGGGGAGTTAATTTTATGCATTTCCTGCTTTCTAAAGCGGTTTTGCCTTCAGTTCCTTCTGTCGATAGCGCTCCACGCGAGTGGACGTTTAAAGACATCTTGCGGATGCCACCGCAGGAGAAGAAAGGATGGATCGATGCTTGCAAAGATGAGTTAAAGGCACTCTCTGAACGCAATGTATTCGAAATGGTCGATCTTCCCAAAGGTCGCAAAGCGATTACCAATCGCTGGGTATTCGACGTCAAATCTGACGGTCGTAAACGCGCCCGACTTGTTGCCAAGGGTTTCCAAGAAATCGAAGGCATTGACTACAATGAGATTTTCTCACCGGTGGTTCGCTTCGAATCAGTCCGAACCATGTTAGCTCTCACAGCTCTCAAGGATTGGCACATCACCGGAGTCGATGTCAAGACCACATTCCTCTATGGGAAACTAGATGAGGAGATCTATATGCGTCAACCCGAAGGCTTTGTCATGAAGGGCAAAGAGCACAAGGTGTACCGGCTCCTTCGTGCTATCTATGGTCTGAAGCAAGCATCCCGTGCATGGTACATGGAACTTGCAAAGTCGATGAAGATTCTTGGCTTCAAACGACTATCGACTGATACCGGGATCTTCATCCTTCAGGATGGACATGGTGGCTTTGTCATCATGATTGCCTACGTCGATGATCTCATCTTCGCGGGTCCTAACAAGAGACTTGTTAATGCCAAGAAAGAGGCGTTCAAGCTCAAGTGGGAATGTCGAGACTTCGAAAATCCAACCGAGTTCTTACGAATGAGGATCAGACGCGACGGACAAAATATCCGTCTGGACCAATCCGCCTACCTTGGCACGGTCCTGGAACGTTTTGATATGAAGGATTGCCGACCGGCACCTACACCTATGGTCGAGGGTTACAGGCCTCTTGAACATACTGGACCTGTCGATGTGAAACGACGCCATTACTTCCAGTCGATCATTGGATCTCTGCTCTACTTGATGCTGGGCACTCGTCCAGATATTGCCTACGCTGTTGTCAAGCTGTCTCAATTCGCAGCTAATCCTTCCGAGGAACACATCAGCAAGGCCAAGTACATCTGCAGATACCTCCGAGGAACTATGGACTACGCTCTGGTTCTTGATGGCGCATCCCAAAATGGTTTGATCACCTACTCGGACTCTGATCACGCCGCAGATCTGGTTGCACGCCGATCTACTACTGGAAACATGGTGATGTTGGCAAACGCTAGCATTAGCTGGATTTCACACGCTCAAAAGACTGTCACTAATTCCTCCACCGAAGCCGAATACATGGCTGTGTCTGACTGTAGTCGACAGGTGATGTGGTTTAAGCACATGTTCAAAGAGCTTGGCATGCCGATCATCGTGCCAATCCCTATCTGTTCCGACAACAACGGTGCTATCTTCATAAGCAACAATCCTATTCAGGAACGTCGCATGAAACACATCGATGTCAAGTTTCACTACATCCGTGAACTCATCGAGAATGGAGACATCGAAGTCTTGCGAGTCGATACCAATGACAATATCGCAGACATCTTCACCAAACCGTTGGGACGTGTGAAGTTTGAACACTTCAGGGGATTACTAGGACTTGAGTTCTACTCGTCTTAGTCCAATGGGTACACTCGTTTGAAGATGCACTCATTGAGGGGGAGTGTTGATCTTATCTTATGTAGATTAGATTCGACTCGCGACTCTCGCGACTATCCGACTCGGATTATCTCCGACTCGGACTCTCCTAGATATATATTTATGAGGCTATGCGACATCTAGAGTATCCGTCATTCTATCGTCTTCCCGACTCATACTGACTCATACATACATGTGACTGCTTACACTACTCTATTATTAGTACACGCAATATGTATATAAGGATGCTCGTAGCTACCTCAATCTCTATCACTTTAACCTACCTGTTAAGCCTACAAGCTACTCGGTAAGACCTACTCGCTAGTCGCAGTAGTGTTCTTCAAATCGACAAGGCCTTATATTCCCAGGATGCATTCGGCCAGGGAACCAAGGTTGCGCGTGTGGCTATAATGCCTTGCCATAAGCTAGAATTATGTCAGCCATTGATCAGGCACATCATGTCAAGCCCAGCCAGCACAGATTTCGTGATGTATTCAATATCACTTAGCCATCACATTTTTGGTCCAACAGGTTGGGCGTGGGAAGTCCAACGGGTTGGGTGTGTCTGGCACAACCTGGCCATCAACGGCTGCCCCCGTTCCTCTATGCCAGTGGCGCCCAGCGACAGGTCATTGCGGTTGTGAGCCACGTCGGGCTATCCGAGAGCTTCTCAAATTTAACCGCCAAGGTCTCAAAGCTCCGAAAACTCCTGGGGCCATTCCTCAGCTGTCACAGGCAATGCGCGAGGTGAGTCGTAGGCTTGCGGCAATGATCACATTTGGGGACGTTTACGATAACGTCAACTTCAATGAGAAGGTGGCGGAGCAGGTGATTGGCAGAACAGGTATTATAGTCTCCTTTTGCATATTTATGTGATATTAATGAAGAAGCAGACGCAGTCGCAAGTGGTACAGCTGCAACGATTTGGCCGCTCCACAATGCACGACAGGAAGACATGGAACTCGACAAATTCAAAGAGGCAGCCAATTCAGCAGGCCATCTTGAGTACGAAGATATTCTACGCACCAAAACGGAGGCATCCTTCTTTAAAGGATGTCTTATTTACTGTATCCTTCGCATTCTGGTCAATCACGGTGGTGAAGGCTTCAAGAAGTTTGAGGAGCCCCTCCGGAAGTACGCCCCTAGCACCCCTCAGAAAATTGAAGTCCACAAAACTCCTCTTTATCCCCTACCCACATGGAAAATTGACGAGTCGACCATTGTTGGAAACGCTGAAGTGGATGAAGCAATTGTACAAGAGCTCCGCCTTCGAAACCAGCCAACAACCTGGATGAAATATGTCCGCATCGTCGCGGGAGATCGGCTATCTATTGCCCGCCTTCGAACACTGGCCAATCTGCGAGCTGGAAACGAAGGAGGATACCGCAGCTTTGCGTGGGGTGCTTGGATGCCAGGGCTTTTCCATGGCAGGATCGCTGACATCCATGGTGTCTTTGTCACGCACTGGGGCAAACCAAATGCTGGAACTCGTAGCCCTGGTTCCCTCAGTTTCCACAATAACCTTCTCCGTCACCTTCCCATCACCCTAACATCGCTTCCAACCTTCAGAACATGTCGAGATCTTGTGTTTGTCTCACTGTACGCCCGGATTCTTCACTGCCTTCTCTTGGTGTCAGGGTATGGTTCTCTGGAGGAATATTGTGCAAAGGTGGATGATTGGACAAGCCTCGAAGGCCATGCAACAAAAATCTACGAAGAATTCGCTAGCGCGAGTCGCGCTGACTCTCTGCGGAGTGCTAGAGAAGCAGGTACTGGGGGCGACATGGTATTTGAGAGCGCAATCTTGTTCCTCCGTGACGCCCTGATCTCTCGAGAGTTCACCGATGCGGTGAAGGCGGGTGATTCTGGTCGCGTACTTCTGGTCTTGAAGATATGGGCACTTAGCTTTCGAGGGAACGGGAGGACGAAATACGCGTATGAGATGCTCTCCCTCATCCATAACCTTGCAAAGGTCTGGCCCAAGGAAATTGTGTACGTGATTTCTACTTCCTGGTGTCGTCTTGAGCTAATCATCAATGTTTTGGCCATGTTAGAGAGATAATCATGAACAACTGGCTTCTGAACCCAACTGGCAAGGCCAATGGATTCGTCGAGGTCGATCTAGTTCAGGAGCATATGAACTACTGGATCAAGGTACGATTCGGGCGCGGTCTATTTGAACTGACTAAAGCACACCTAACTATTGATATCTAGACATTTTACAAAGCTCATGGTCCTAACTCGACATGGGAGTGGCTTGAAATGATTTCGCCATGCATTTACACCCTACGCCACCTTGCAACAGCCATGAAGGACACTCTCGGTACCGACCTTGGAGCTCGGCACGCGCCCGCGGACCTCTCGAAGGACATCGCAGTGCTCATGAATAGTCTTTGTGAACATGATGTCTATGCCACTGTTCAGGGTAGAAAGCTCGATTCAGACGACAAGCCAGCTGTTGATGTTGTCTCTGTCGGTCTGAATAGCTTACTCGAAGGTTCCGCACTCGACGACTATAACAGCATGTTCAGCAAGGTTCAGCAGCGCCGCCGGAACATCCCCATTGTGGATGACATGCTGGTGGGCGGCTCAATTTCAGCCCAGGATACATCCAGTAGGGAACCGCCTCCACCAGTCGTCTCCAACACGTCTATTCCTGCCTCGCCGCCTCGAGAAGATCCTAATCCAGATGTGGACGAAGAAGCCGGCACTGACCAAGACGATGACGATGTGGATGGTTCAATGGAGACCGAGCTTGACGATGCACTTGAGCTCGAAGAGCATACTCTCGAGCTGGTAAATCTGGAGGATGTAGCATTTGACATGGACACCTGGGACATTGAAGGAGAGGAGCAAGATGAGGAGGATGAGGAGGGTGATAACCTCACACTCGACGATTTCATTAATTCTTAAAGGCTTATAACAATGCTATTATAACTACGGCAACTCTTTTAACCAATAACAAGACCATCTAAGACCGCATTGGTGGGCAAACAGTCGTAATTCGATGTAGACGTTGACAGGGGCTAACAGATCATGGGACGCGACAAGCGAAATTTCGCTAAGTCCGTTCTCTCACGGCCCTCCTCCCAAAACCCTGACCAGTTGGACCAGTCCGTTCGGTGCCCTCACGTCCCCCACGCGGTACAACCCCTCCCATCACGATGCCATCACGAGCTCATCACAGGCTCATCACAGAGAAAAGTGAACCAGAGGGCTCCGAACTGGACTGGCCCGCGAGTCTAGTAACACCTGAGATGTAGGCTTCAAATTGAACGATCTCCTTCCCACAAATCATTGATCATTGATTCCTTTTCTCCATGTCGACTTCTGTTTGACCCTATCTCGTCACTAGGCCTTTGACCAATCAGATTGAGAATAGCGACAACAATCAGTATAATGTCCCCTGCGCAGACCCATTATCACGCCATAGCCATCCATTAGCCACGGTCTCAGAATCGGGTATCAAGCTCAAAGTGCACAAAGAAAGGTTTGGATATGAGAATTTTGTCGAAGGTAAATACAACTATGAAGGGATAGCAAGGACGTATATGCAATTCCAGAAGGACTCTAATTTCGACTTAAGAACCCCTCAAGCAGAGAGACGACGCGGAGGCGTGCTTCCTTGGTCTCCTCTGCTCGCCAATTTCCGGTCTCTGCTGCTTCCAACTCCCTTGTAGTAACCTTGATGGAGGGGTGAGCAAGGAGAAGCCTGACTACGCCTTCCTGCCCATTCTTCGCTGCTTGCATCAAAGCCATATCCTTGTGCCGATTGGCTGCATTGACATCAACATTGGGATGAGACAGCAAGAGCGTAACCACTTCTTCATGCCCTTCCCTCGAAGCCATGCCTAAAGCAGTGGTGCCGGGCTTGGTCGCTACATTGATGTTGATGTCAGGATGAGAGAGGAGGAGTGCCACTATGCCCTGGTGGCCTCTACCAGAGGCCCAGATCAATGCTGTCCACCCTCCATTGTCGGCGGCATTGATGTTGAGACCAGGACAAGCAATGAGCAGACGAGCTGCCCCTTCATGTCCTTTTATGGACGCCCACATCAATGCTGTTGTCCCATCGAAGCTGGTTGAGTTGACCAATATGTTGGGCAGATGCAGCAACTCTTTCACTGCGTCGTCGTGGCCTTGCATACAAGCCAGGCTCAATGCTGTTTCTCCTTGTCGTGCAGTGCCTTCATTGGGATTCCGTAGGCTATCGGAGCCAGCGAATGTAATCGGAAGGTTGAAATAGGTGACGAGATGGAGGGGGCCTAGTAGATCGAAGTCGTCCCAACGATGCGAGGGCTCGTATGAGACCGGAAATGCATGGCAGTTCACAACAAAGTCGGTCAGTTGGCTTGTAGTAAGAGGATCGGCAAGTGATTGTTGGGCATGAATGAACCATGAGTTGTAAGCATAGCTGAGGAAGGGTTCAGCTTCCAAGGCTTCCTCTAATTCGCCTTCGTCATTGAGCTTTGTGCGCAGGAACCCACTGTCAGCGAGTCGAGCCAAGCAGACGGCCGAAAGGAGTGCATGGGGTTGTGGCGAGTTTTCTATGATGAGCCGTTCCAAGACGTTCTTGGCGGTATAGTCTGAGAGCCAAAATCAACAACGGAAAAGGTGTAGGAATTGATGACTTACGGACAAGCCGGACAAGCCGAGTCTCCTCCTCGACAGCCACCATTCCGTTGCAAAGCCCAATGAGGGTTTCTTCTTGACCTAGACGATCCTGCTCAAATCTGTGGGTATCCGGACAGGTCGCCACAGCCTCCAGTAATTCCTCTATCGTCAATGACCATGTTGCGTGTACAACCCAGGTAAGGGTGTTCCTCGCCAGCAGGGATTTGGCTGGTGCTAGGTCAAGGATGCGTTGCCACGTCTTGCAGTAGAGATCATCGATGTCGGAAGGGAATGTTGCGAGCGTCTTTTTAACTTCACGGATGTTCGGGCATTCGCGAAGAGTGGCCAGCTGCAAGGAAGCATGCAGAAACCTGCAAGGTCACCTGTCAGATATAATTCACAAGCACGGGAAGAGTATCACTCACATTCCACCGCATTTCTCCTTGATTGAAGTATAGACCTCATCTCGCAACAATGTTCCGCCTTGTTCAAGGATGGCACGAAGGCTGCCACTGAGGGAAATTTCTTTCTCGATATGGAGATCGATATCGGAGGGCTGAGCAACAATGGGAAAGCGATGGACATTGGGAAATGCTGCCTCCACATCCTTGAGCGGTCGAGAGGTGATGAACAGCTTGACGTTCAGCGATGTGAGCCTTTGGATGATTTCGATCTGAATTGCTGTAGGTGCCTCGTCGAGTGCGTCCAGAAAATAAAATGTGACCATGGTGCTGGTGAATTGCCGCAGTAAGCCAAGTAGCTCCTCCTCGCTAGGCCGCGTTTTCTCGCGGATGTGCCTGCCGTACACCTCGTTGACGAGCGGAAGGCAGCCCGGGTGGCGCTCCAAGGTTTGCTTGACAAGGACTTCGAGGAACGATTGCGTTGTCGCCTTAGTGTGGTCGCTGTATCGAAAGTAGATATAGCACACGCAAACAGGCGACGTGCTTTGGCTGGCGTGGACCTCGAGTGCGTTGATCACGATAGATCTGTTTGAAGTGTAAGTAAATTCAGGAAGGACAGCAGAAAAGTCGGCGTACGCTGCAATGGTCTTGCCAGCGCCCGCTGTAACGCACGGTTAGTCGTCCGTGAAGACAAGATTTGTTGGTCAACGCACGCATGCCGTAGCCCCACATGATCCTCAGCCAGCCATTGGGATCCAACCATAAGCGAAACGTCTCGCATTCGACAATCCATAACCCAGTTCCTGGTGTTGCTCGACCCAAGCTGGCGATCTGGATCCCCCGAAAGTTGGGTACCGATTCAAGAATGGACGGCATATCGACATCGCTGGCGGATTCCACACGATGATAGTGGTTGCAGTTGTATACATCTCTGGCGGCAACGTTGAGAGGTCCGGTAACTTGCACGCCCCAAAGCACCTGGCTGAGGACAGCTCCCTAACTCCAAATTAGGGACTGGCTTCGCTCCGAACTGACAGAACTCACCATCGTGATGAAAAGGAAGGGATGGAGGGCTGTCGCCGTCGAGTGAGTACGAGATGGTGGCGGACACAGCTCAACCGACGTCCATCGATTGCGGTATTGGTTCGGCAGTGTGCTGTGACCACGTGAAGTGGTCAGATGACTCGAGCAATTAGGCGCCCGTCAATTCGACGGACTTTTCAGCGGGAGGGGTGAAGGCGAACGTCAAAGGCATATCGTGCAAGCAATGGTGACCACGGCTAAAAAGCACACTCAACAACATCCTGATATTGATTGTCTCGCTCCCGCCCGAGCTAAGTACTGTGCTTCGAAGTTGCAGCAGTCTGGATACGCCCGTGCGCAAAGCTCAGAGAAAGGAGACTGTACGCGCGAACAGAAGTCAACGGTCAGTCACATAGCGAGATGGAGACACACACACCTTCCCTGACGGCGACGGAAAAACATCAGAGGCGTGGCGAATGAGCCCGCTCCTTGTTGTAGACCTAAAGACGATACAGGGTATACGTACTGCTACGCCAGCCAAATCATCCTGACATACACCGGATAGCGATGGCGTATTGCAGTTTGTGGCGAGCTGGCATTCTGAGTCAAATCAGCGAGCAGCCGTGTTTTATAGGGTGATAAGACTCACCCATCCCAAATCCTCCCAAGTCTCACAACGCACATCGTGCTGGCGAGAGTAGGGCTGCGTGCTAGATTCTCTCGGGTGCCAACAACTCGATCGACCCCCGTCTCAACCTATCCTTGTCCCTCACATTGCCCCCGTCGATCTGAGGAATGACAGATTAGCTCCGCCTTGCTGGTATTTCTGTACTGGCGAAGCACCTATCCTTTCCCTGCAGTGTCGAGGATCTGCAATCAAGGTTGACCATGGGAGATGCAGAAACTGAGAAACCAGTCGCGCGCCATGATAGCAGAGTATGAGCACTCGTGAACTAGGCTTCCGGGCCAAAGAAGTGAAGGAGACGTTTCAAACAATGGTCAGGTGCTGTGGGAGCTTCGTCCCGAGGGTGTATGGTAGAACGAAACCAGATTGCTGGCTGCCGCATCTTTTCGAGATAGTATCATCCTCTGGCCTCATCAAAGTGAATGTTTACATGGATGATATTCGGCAATTCATTTGATAGATGATGACATGTCGATAGTTGAGGTAGCAAAAGTGGGAGAGGAAAGACAGTACGGACAGTCAATCTGACGCGCACGGCCTGACTCCCGATGTTTGACTGGCATGACAAACAGGACGCTAATGAAGTCGATAAGTGACCGCGATCGAAGGGAAATGAAAGTACTCACTTATCGCAAAGATCCTCATCATATCATGCCCAATACAGTCCGGCATAGGCGTTCACCAGTTCTCCCATTCCGAGCCCCTCGCCTGAAGAGATTTGGGAATGGGGAGAAGCTGGCCGACTCGAAATCCTTCCCAGCAACACTAAATGGCTCTTCATTGATTTGAAGCAACTGGAGGGGTGTCGTCGGGCATAATTGGTAGAGACTGGGACGCCATGCATGCTATGATCTGTAGAGCTTGTCAGAACGTGCAGGTATGCGTTCAGCGGTTGGTGTTCGTCGTTCGAACCTCTGAGATGGCTGTTGCGCTGCCGTTTCCTATTGCTTCAGCCAACGAGACGGCAGAGTTCACACTGCCACGAGGTGAGCCGCATGTAGAGTATAGTTTGAAGCATGTTAATTGAGAAAGGGTAGGTGTGGTGGACGTCCATGGGTGGCAAGAAAAGTAGAGGCGCCGGAAGAAGGCCCTAACCCAACCGCGTCATGCAAGTCTCACGCCCCTGTCTTTCGCGGGTTGCTTGGAACTACCACCACCGATCGACAGTGGATCTCCTCACTAAATACCTAAAGTCACGCAGCTCCACGCGTCCTTGGCCCCCAGCATCCCTTTAAAAGTTATTCGTCTTTGTCAGCCCACAAATCCGGACCCCTAGTGCCTTTGGACACGAAATCAAGCACAAACCCTCAAGGCATCGCACCTCCCCTCCACTCGTGAACCTCTAAACACCCCTCTTAACCTTGAGCACTAGACGGTTAAGACTTTCCTAGGCCATGGAGAAGGCTTCAGCTGGCTGCAGTGCCCATCACACAGACAAGCTTTTTCTGAATAGTGCCGTCTATCCTGGACCTCCCAGAGCGTCCAGTTAAAATGTGGAGGTCTCTGATAGCCGAATGGTAGAGCCCGAGAGAAAGTACCAGCTCGCGTGTGTGACCCGTTGCTCCCTGAGCTTTCGTTAGACGAGCTTTGCTCTCGGCTGGTTTCTTTCCATGGCTCTGCGTTGACATCACAGAGACCTTTTGGCTTCAGCGATCTGCGTGCCAAGCGTTTAACCCAAAACTGCCATACTGCGCAGGCTTCGCATCGATGTCGATTCGTCGCTTGGATCCCGTGGGCAGCCAAGACCAGACTGGAGTCTGAAACTGGTGGCTTTGACCCTACGCGGGAGGAAAGCAACGCGGACAAAACGTTCTTGGTGGAGGCAATACAGGGCTAACCTCCCCTCATTAGCCTCTCTTAACGACAATCCCGAAATGGCACCGCTTCCTTCATGTCACCACCCTTTTTACCCGGGACATTCCAAACCTCGACGTCAACGCGAGTTGGGAGCCTGTCCATCGTTCACCCGCGGAAATGTTCGCAGTCTCAGACCAGGCCCATTTGCCATTCCCTGTCACTCAATGCCTGCACAAGATTCGGGCTACGTCGAGAGGGACTCTCCTCTATACCGGGATTGACAATACCAGCTACATGGTTGGGGGGTTTCTCCCCTAGGCATCACAACTGCCCCTCATCGATCATCCTTCGTTGCGTCGGGCTCCGGCGCCGACAGTCGACCAAGATCGTCACGGATCCAGACACAGATCTAGCACGAGGGAACAAAGAATATAGACTCAAAATGTACACCGCATCGAATAACTGAAGAGGCTCAGATACCCCCAGACTTCAGGAGCGGCCACAAGATCACCCTCTCCTTAATGGACGATTGACCAATCGAAGCCACTGGTACTACTCTCCCTATGGAGCGCTTGCAACATCCTTTGGCGATCCTAGAGGTGCTGACATGCACGATGGATTTTCCACCATTGATTTTTGAGGTCTTTCCCTCTTCTTCAGCCAGTACTCGAAGGTCTATCCTACGCTGAAGGCTGCCATACTTCGTACTCGACCCAGATACGACCCGAAGCCGACCTCACGAGGGATACGTTGTCCAACTTGAGGTTGGACTGAAGACACGATTCCCGTCTACCACCTACGGATGACCTCAGCCGCACCTAACCTCATTATTTGACACGATCGTCAAACGGATGCCTCACCTCCGGAATCTACTCGAACAGTTCTCGGCTCTCGTCACTCCTTCCTGGATCCATTCCCTCCAGCTTGCGACGGCGTGCGGACGTCTTCAGTTCTGCGCTGGTTGGTATGCTCAGGATCAGGTGTCCCAACTTTTTCAGGCCCAAATTGGAAACAGAGGTGGTCGAGTGAAACAGGGTACGAAGAAGGAACACCCGGATCATTTATTCCAATTCACTTGTCAAAGTCAACGTAGACATTTGTGAGGAACTCAATATACCTTTGTCTCTCTCTTCCTGCCGTCATCACTAGGCTGTTTATTCAGATTTCGGACCTTCTTGATTCGATAAGGCGCTTTGCTCAGTGAAGGTAGGTCAAAATGTCGTGATCGACGTTGAAGATCGACCAAAGGTGCTCATACACCATCCCGTACAAGTTCCCAATGAACGACGGATATGATATCGTTGTTGCTTCTCATTAGACGCCCACGCGAGGTTGGCGTGGAGCGGATGATCATGTCAATCGAATCTCGGAAACAACTAGATTTTCGCCGAGACTACATGGGATCTATTGGAGTCAATACAAAGTTCCTGCAGTGCACTGACAAACAGCCTCAAGCACCATACTACCCGAGCAGAGTTTTGGTTTCCGGTCGAACGTCGTCAAATATTTGCGCATGCCCACAGAGGCTTCCCGAGGTCGTTGCCATTGGGGTTTGACGATGAACTTCGAGCCATCGAACTGCACATGCTATGCACATCTCTGGCGGTGACGTTAAGGTCGAGTTGTCCGCCGATGACTTCGACGCATCGCAACACTCCGTGGTAATGCTCGAGCAGAGAGGGCCTCGACTGCACGAGGGCGACGCAGCGTGTTTGCACTCCACTTGCCGCAGAGGGAAACTGCATGGGGTGCACGCTTGCTTCGTTCCGGTGTAGCACAGGGAATGCAGGCGAGAAGGTGGTTGATGAGCTTGCTTAGGGCTCGCTCGGAACAGAGGTGCCCTTGGTTGACGTTGGAGGGCTGGAGTCGTCTGCCAACGGAATTGCTTCAGCTGGTTGAGGATCTGACCCCGAAACTTGCACGGTCCTCATCGAATGCAGAGATTGTGCTGGCGGTGTCCTCGTTTGAAGAATGGACTGCGTCTGCGGAGCGCTTCCTCGAGCTTGGACGTTCCGCATTCCCTAGGATAGGGAATGCATTTCTGCGCCTGTTTAGCGAGTCGGAGATAGGTGGAGGTCGACAATTGGGCTGGACGGAAGGCTGGCGCCGAGCTCCTCGGATAGCAGGGTTGGACCTGCAGAGACAGTGAGAGGCCCCGACAGAGCCATGTCTTTATTCCCGAGAATATTAGATGGCGAGATCGGCCGCTGTTCATCTGGAGCAGGGACTGTACCGGCGAAGCGAGCTGGTGGGATTGTGTGCGTTTCAACGGGTTGGTTGCCTGTATCCTGGGGCAGTCTCCGTGGCCTTGAATGAGGCTTGTTCGTATATCTGACGCGTCCTCAGTCCATCTGGCCACTGGCGAGCACGAGCATCCCTGATGATCCAGTTCAGTAAGTGGATAGGGGAATTCGAAGAAACATTACTCACCCGTTCGTCAAAAACACGCGAAGAGAGGAAACCACCGGCTGCTGAACAAAGGGGTCTAGGAGGAAGGAGAGGTTGAGTGCCAAAAGTTGCCCTGGTATCGTAGGTATTGAACGTTGAACCGTAGGCACCACGGGAAGGGTATGAGGGCGGAAACCAGGCTAGACGCTGGTGGCTGGGTTTAGCCGTCTGTAGCAATGGCGTACGCTCTTGAAGGAGATGAATGGCGTTTTTGATACAACCCCGACAGGTGCTGAAAGCATTCCTGACGAAACCACGCAGGATTCGCCACCGCATCCACCCCTCCACCAAGTTGACTGGATGACCGCGAGTCAGGCAGGGAGAGAGTGCAGTTCGACAATGAGCTCCTGCAGACCACTCGACGCCGAGCTTCTCCGCACCTGTTCCTCGCAGCCACCGAAGTTCGTTTGTAAAGCACTATGCATCCAATCGCCGTCAAAGCCAACGACGTCGCCTCTGGACTCGGGTGGTGGGCACGCAAAGTGCTTGTTACCCGCTTCTGGGGCCCCTGCCGAGTGCGGGCTTCTGGCGGTTGTTCGCCCATTGCGCGGGCCCTGCGATGCCGAGGGTAGCGTAGGAGAGAAGGGAGTTGGGAGTCGTCGAGATGCTGGGTTTGAAAACAGAGCAGTGCGTGCATTTCAAGAGTGTAGCTCTGTGGGAAAAGGTTAGAGAAAGACTGAATTTGAATTTGAATGAAGATAGATACTCACGTATTGCAGCATCTTGTAACCTTGTCTGTGCTTCACGACGATCGACTCATCCAGTGCTGTATTGGTTCGGAGAGCGATCAGAGGTGTGTCAAAGTATTGCAAAGATGGACATAAGTGTTGTCATCCAGGTCATATCTCGTCGAAGACTGGCCTCGCAAGCATGAGCCAAGACGGAGAGAAGCAAGGAGGATGCATTGGCACCAGGGCAAGTCCTAACCCAACCGCGTCATGCAAGTCTCACGCCCCTGTCTTTCTTGCGTTGCTTTGAACCACCACCATCGTTCTACAGTGCCCCTCCTCGCCAAATACCCATAGCTGCTCAGATTTACGTGTCTTTGATGCACAGGCTCCTTTTGGCAGCCCTCTATTGCTCTCAGCACCAAAAAGCGAAATGTCAGCGCCTCTAGATATCAAGCCAACCACGGCCCACCCTCTTCTTCGGATCGTCCCTGTAACCCTCGAACTCTGCCTTGCGACATCGGTTTTCAACTGAAGTACATATCACTCAGACACCTTCATTTTGAGGCCAGCGCCTACCCTAGGCCTCCCACTGCTTCCAGTCAAATATGCCTGCTGATCGCCGAATGAGGAGAGCCTGAGGAGCAGCACAACCTCTTGGGCACGAACAGGCCGACACATGAGCCTGAGGTGGACAGGCTTCAACTTTGTTACGGCTTGTTTCATCGCTCCTGATTGAAGCGATGTATACGCCTTGGTATGTTCTCCCGGGCCGTCGATAATGTACCCACTAAGCATGCATCTCCCAGCACCACAAGAAGATGGTGTTGGGCTGCCTTGAAACCATTCCCGGTTGATGCTCGGAAGGCCATGAGTTCCACTCTTGGCTTTATCCCTTACGTCGGGAAGAAGCAAGACGGCCCAAGCCTTCTCAGTGGACGCGATACGAAAAAGTGCCCTACTCTGAACTCATCTCCTCCAACATCCACTTCCGCCAGCTATTGCACCCTTCGTGTCATCATCCCTCTCACCCATGAGTCAATGACATTATTATCTCAGCGTCGACGCAACACGGTGCATTGGATGGCTTCTCGTTCCCTTTCATGGATTGGGTGCACAACATCCGGGCTCCATAGAACGAAGCCCTCGTGCATATCACGATGGACACTCTCACTTGGTAGCTGGAGGGTCTCAGTCCCAAAGATGACGACACCTTGCCTCCTTTGGTGTCGATCTCATGCTACGACAGCCATCCAGCGTTGTCACGGATCCAGATACGGCCCTAGTCAGATCCACTCAAGATCTCTGCGAAACCGAACGGTTTACCCCTTGGCTCGCGTGGATGGACGATCGATAAATGGAGGCCACGACTGCCGTCGTTGGAACATTCCTTAATGACCCCAGAACCCTCAACCAACACCATGGTTGCTCCGTCAAAGGCTTCCCCTCTCCTTCAGCCTGTAACCGAACGTCTATCATCCTACTTCAGCAGTCACAATGCTTCGTTCTTTGCTCAGATATGTCTCCCAGCTCAATATTGCACCGCCCACTCGACGGCAGGATTCACGGATAATCTCGACCACTCCTCAACCCACCATCTTATACAAGCGTCAAATAAATAGACATCTCACCTTTGAGATTCACTCAACCACTCCTCGCTTCTGAGCCATTTAACATGCTTGTGACGAGTTTCCTAAACTTTGCAGGCTCGCGCTGGTTGTCGAGGCACCTACGGCTGGGGAGAAATGACGACGAACCACCTCAGTCCCTTCGTGCTTCAGGACGATCCCAAAGAACTTGTACATGTCAAAATAGGCGTCAACGTAGGCACTCACAGGAGTTTAGGGCTGGCCTGTCTTCCTGATAGTACACACAATTCAAGTGTTTCCGCTAGTCTTGACTCGGCCTTTGGCTACTTGATCTGCAACTTCAGCAACGACGATCAGCATGTTGTTGTCAATTTGACCCATCCTCACGCCATGAGCCCTTCCAGGTGTCATGGGCTCAGGATCGAGTAAGCAGCTCAATGTGGGAGCGGGCGAGCAGTGGTTTGCACATGAAGAGGTCGTCATAGCTCCATACAAATATGAAAAATGAATAAGGATGCATACACGATTCCAAAAGGACCCTAAGCTCGATTCAAGAACTCCTCGAGAAGGGGCAGGATGCGCCCGCATGCCTCCCCGGGCTTGTCCGTGTACCAAGCATCTGTGATCCTTGCTGCTTCCAATTCGTTGTCACCAAACTCGATCGAGGGGTGGGTAAGGAGTAGCCTGACTATATTTTCCCAGCCCTTCTCTGCTGCTTGGCTCAAGGGAGTGTCTCCATCCCTGTTAATCAGGTTAACATTGATCTGGGGGTGGGACAAAAGAAGTTTAACGATCCCTTCATACCCACGAGAGAATGCTATGTCCAGAGCTGTCCGCTTGGACAAGTTTGCCGTGTTAACATCAATATCGGGATGAGAAAGCAAGAGTGCAGCCACATCTTCATGGCCTTTTTCCAAAGCCCAGGTCAAAGCAGTGTTACCATCACCATCCCCCCCACGGATGTTGACATCAATATGGGGATCAGAGAGGAGGAGTGCCACTGTGCCTTTGAAACCATAGTATGAGCTCACACCCAATGCTGTAAACCCGTTGAGATCCTGTGCGTTGAGGTTATTGACATCAGGGCAAGCAAGCAGCAGACGAGTTGCCCGCTCATGTCCACGGCCTGATGCAATTATCAACGCAGTTGAACCCCAATCATCCCGCGTGTCGAGCGATATGTCCGCCAGATGCAGCAGCTCATTCACTACGCCGTCATGTCCTTGTATACATGCCAGGTGCAATGCTGTTGCTTTTTGCTGTGCAGTGCGTTGGTTCGGATTACGCAGGGCATCGGAGCCTGCAAATGCGATCGGAAGGTTGAAAAAGGCGACGAGGTGGAGAGGGCCTAGCATATGGAGCCGAGTGCTCCATCCATGTAGGTCGATGTTGCTGACAGGAAATGCACGACTATTTTGAGCCAATTCGGTCAGTCGGCCTGCAGCGAGAGGATCGGCGAGCGATTTCTGCGCATGAGTAGACCAAGAGTTGTAGGCGTATTCGAGCAGAGGTTCAGCCTGTAAGAATCCTTCGAGCTCATAGTAACCTGTGAGGGCCGTGGACTGGAAGCCATGCTCGGTGAGTTGAGCCAAGCAGACGGCGGAAATGAGTGTATGAGGTTGAGGAATTGTTTCGGTGACGAGTCGCTCCACGCAGTCTTTGGCAGTATAGTCTGAAAGTCATGTCAGCAGTGGTCGAAGGAATACACGGAGAAAGCAACAACCACGTACGGACAAGCCGAACCAGCTGAGTCTTCTCTTCCACGTCCACCAGTCCGTGACAGAGTCCAATCAGAACATCTTCCTGAACGAGACGATCCGGCACAAACTTGTGCGTGTCTGGACAGGTAGCCACGGCCCGCTGTAACTCCCGTATAGTCAACGATCTTGTCGCATGTATGACCCATGTAAGGGTGTTCCTCGCCAACAAGGACTTGTTTGGTGCCTGGGCAAGGATCCGTTGCCACGTCTGAAGATACAAATCCTCGATGTCGGTGGGAAACGCTGCGAGCGTCTGTTCCACCTCATAAACGCTCGTGCATTCGCGAAGGGCAGCCAATTGGAGCGAGGCATGCAGGAACCTACTGCACCATTAGCCAGGCACCGTGGTAGGATTAGCTTTGACATCACGTACATCCCCCCACATTTCTGTATGACTGAAGCCACGATCTTGTTGTGCAACGACTGATCTGCCTTTTGGAGGATGCCGCGAAGGTCTGCGCTACGGGAGATCTCCTGATTAATGTGCAGAGTAATGTCGTCATTGTGAGCGACGATCGGGAAGCGGTGAGCGCTCGGAAAGTGGGCTTCCAACGTCTTCAGCGGCCTTGAGGTTATGAAAAGTTTGACGTTAAGCGACGCAAGCCTTTCAAGGAGCTCGAGCTGGATCTTGGGAGGCGCTTCGTCCAGGGCGTCCAAAGCGTAGACCGTAATGGCCATCAACCCTACAAATTGTCGCAGTAAAGCGAGCAGCTCCTCTTCCGACGGCTGCGTCTTCTCGCGGATGTGCCTGGCGTACACCGCATCAAAGTGGGATACGCAGTGTGGATGACGCTCGATGGTCTGCTTGACAAGGGTTTCCAAGCACCCTCGAACAGTGAACTCGGCGTGATCACTGTATCGAAAGTAGATGTAGCAGATGCAGACGGGGCTTGCTGATGCCCTCGCGTATTCTTCGAGGATGTTGATGACGATCGACCTGGATCAAATAGATCAGCGACAGATGGGAACACGATTGAGGAGCTGGGCGTACGCTAATATTGTTTTCCCAGCGCCTGCTGTAGAGAGCTGTAAATATCAAGCAAAGGGAGATACAGAGAGTAGACTCACGCATTCCGAAACCCCAAAGAATCATAAGGAACCACTCGGGGTTCAACCACAACCAGAATATCTCCCATCGCCGTACCCATGACCCAGTTCCTCCAGTTGCTCTGCTCGAATTGGCGATATGGATGCCCCGAAAGTTTGGAACGGAGTCCAATACTGACGGTGCCACGGCAGGCGCAGCATGATAATATGTGTGATTATGGACGTCCCCACCCGCTATACTGAGATTTCCGCCAGTAAGGCTGACGCCATGCACATTTTGACTGAGCACGGTTGTTCCAGAGGACGCCCCGACGCCTACGATAGAGAAAGCAAAGGTGGGTGACCACGCGGAATACCTTGGAGTAAAAGACGAACCTCGAGAACCAGTAACAATCATTCCACCATCCCTCTCCTACTCATGCCATTAGCCGAGACCCTTACAGAACTAAGTTTGAAGGCTCACCATCTTGGAGAGGAACAAGGCAAAGGCGAGAGCTGTGGTCAAAAGCAGCGATCGATGGCGAATATAAAACGGCTCAAATGGCGGTGCACGCTTTGGCTCTGACCACGTGAAGCAGTACAATTATAGGTACTGACTCACTGCGCTGAACAGCACGACTGAATTGACCAATTCGCCCGCATTGCCATCAAGCACACGAGGTTTCGCCGACGACAGAAGGGGCTTGTGGGTGGTACTATACCCGGCCTGAGGATAACGGAAAACACGACAGCACTCGAGTAAGAACCTCAAGACGGTCATCGCGCTTTGTAAGAGCCGCTTACGAGCAGAACGAAGCGCCTACTATTCATTCAATTCAAGAATACACTCGACCTGACTTCTTGGAACGGAGGAACGGGACAGACGACGCAAGGAGAAAGTGTGGCGGATCAGTTGGTCGGGTACTATTGCATTCTATACAACCTGACGAGGTAGCTAGTAAGTCATCTATATTGACAGAGATTTCAGTGTGGGGGCACTTACCACAGAGAGATACGAGCCCATCGCTCTTATTGCCATGGCGAAGCATGGTCCTGGATACGTGGTAGAAAGCCGGGACCGAAAGTGTGTGTATCCTGAGCAGCATTAGCAACTGAAGGGCATCGAGCGAATCCTCGGAAGTGGGGAGACCCACAAGGCGACCTTCGTGGACCGTCGTGGTCCCCGTCAAAAGCTAGCAAAGTTCCGTCGAAACGGGAGTCTAGAGAGAGTGCCTGGTTCAGGTCACGGACGCGACTGTGCTTGCAGGGGTGGAGAACCTATCAAAGTATTAGCATCTTTGAAAGAACCGTGGAAGACAAGACGACTTGCAATCTGCTTGACTGTTCCTAAGCCTTTGGTTTGGTATGGAGAGACGTTCTCGGAGTCGTGAAATCTCCAAGGCAGGATGGCGGTTGACCCTTTAAGACCTTCGCCTCAAGAGGAAAAGGAATATAAATCAAGATAGATACGCATGCCCCGACGAGTAGTTGGAGAGTATAGGTGACTTGACGCTGCGTGACGACTACGGCGCAAGTTTCTCGAGGACAGTCGGATCTCCTTGGGCCTGCGTCATGTGAGTGCGTCATGTGCAGGAAGATGGGACTAGGTGATGCTGACCAGGTCTCTGTCGTCGCAAAGAAAAAGACAGTGGGGCTGGTGTTGAGCAATCCCGTCGAAATATGCTTGCGGCGTTGATATATTGCGTCCAATATATCTACTGATCATGAAGTGACCGCAGATGGAGCAAACATAGATGGACGAGCCCGACACTCTCGCGTTTGCTCTGTATTGCAGGACTGGTATATCATGTTGAAAACTGCATAGATCAGAACACTACCGCCTTGGGATGGGGATGAATGTGCTCACCCATCCCGCTGTCTTGTCAAAGCAAGGACACGATCCTGCCCCGAGCATGTACTAACCCATTCCTGTACCAGTGGGTCGCTTGCAGACTTGGTAGCATTTTGGAGAGCGATGAGAAATTGGTCGAAGCCACGAAGTGGTGATGGGCCTGACGGATAACGTTGACATGTCTCTTTGCAGTGGACGGTGGAAAGTATCCAGAGTGGCATGATCTCCACGGTATGTCAGAAATTCAGTATATTTCGCTGTAGCTGAAGGTCAAGCCTCTGTTCCTTCAGGCAGAAAGCAAATGGCAGAATGAATTGGTATGGGAACAAAATGCTCAGTCTTTGATGCCATGGGAAGTCTCGAAGCAAGGCAGAGGAGGCATCGCGAGGGTTGGGACCTTGAGAGGCAGGCTAGGGATAGAGACGGGCAAGCTGTGAGTGATGGTGCATGGCCTGGTGCAGGTGTAAGCCAAGTTCGATGAGAAGCAGGAGAGGCACAGGCGCCAGATAACCCCTAACCCGACTGCGTCATGCAAGGCACACGCCCCTGTCTGTCTTTCTGGGTTGCTTCGAACAACTACCACCGTTCTACAGCGCCCTCATCATCCCCTTTCAGTTGCATAGATATACGCGTCTTTCGACCCTGGCGTCCTTTTACAATCAGTACATCTCTGTCGGTACTCCAATCTGGACTCACAGCCCCCCGGGACGTAAAGTCAATGGCAGGCGGACAAGCCATCACATCCTTCCCGTTCCCGTGAGCCTCTGACCACTCTCTAAACATTGAACACTACGACGTTATATCCTAAATAAGCTAGGGTAGTATCTTTAGCAAGCTGAAATACACATTTCCCCAGATCAACTCCTTCTCGACGCCAGTGCCTATCCTGGACAACCAACAGCCGCCAGTCAAATATGCCTCCCAACAGTCAAACAATAGCGCCTGAGGAGAAGTGGAAGCTGAGAGCTCTAAATTGGCCAATATGTGGGCTTTCGATGCAAGAAATTTGCCTGAGTCATGTTCGCGTTTCGTTAGCACAACGAAACTCACCGAGGTGTGTGTTCTCCTCGCCAGACCTCCAACGATCTACATTCAGAGCATTCATCCTTCAGGATCAGAAGGCTCTGGTATTGAGCAGGACTTGCGGCAATAGCCAGTGGCTAGACTTTGATTCCAGGAAGAAGCACGGTGGCCGAAGCCTTCTTGAAGAAGGCGACGCAAGAAGTGCCACTCCTCATCTCTTCCAACGTCCCCTTCTGCCTCTTACCGTACCATTGATGCCATCGACCATTCCATCCAGGTCATTCCAACCTTCGCTGTCAACGGAGATTGAGAGCTCGTCCATCATATACCAGCGGAAACGGTCGCAGCCCAGGCTGGCTTGCCGTTCCCTTTCGCTCGATGCCCGCCCAGGAATCGGGCTCCATAGAAAGAAAGCCTCTAACATATCGCGATCGGCACTCCCTGCTACAACGTTGGAGGATCTCTGCCTCTCGTGTCACAACCTCCTTGGGTGCGCCGAGCCCATGCTCCGCCAGTCAGTCAACCAACACCATCATCGATCCAGACACACCGCTAGCATGTACAACCACAACATCTCCGTTACTCAATTCGCCGAAGAGCCTCAAGAGCTTCCATGGTTTAAAGATTGAGCTCAAATCAGGGCCTGTCTCGCTGTGTTGGACTATGGACCGATGGGAGCTACTATTGCTCCCTTCGTCGAGACTACCAGCAAACTCCTTTGGCGATACCAGGGATACCGAACCTACGTCATCAGCGTTCGAACACTTCCCATCTCCTTCAGCTGTCGTCGAATGTCTATCCCACATCAAAGGCAGCGATGCATCCTTCTTCGCCTCAAGACGATCCCGAGCCGACCTGGCGAATGATACGCGTCTCAGCTTGCAGTTGGACCGGCCATCCGAAGGCACAATTTCCATCTACCAGACGGACTGCACCTCATTCCACGAGTTCATGCGAGCCTCGAATGGGACGTCTTTCCTTCAGGCACTCATCGGATCTTCCCGCTCTTTCCTGAGTCTGGGTACCTCCAAAATTCTGTTGGAATATCCCATCGAAGCTAAAAGCTTCGTCGTAAGTTTCTCATTGTTTTATTGTTATATTTCGTCGTCTCCCCGCCTTGTCCATTGTCCGTCCATCCGCAGCTTCATCTTGAAGCTCATTATACCCTCTTACCGTTCCCTTCGTCTCCATGGGCCCTCTATTTACATTGTTCCTTCATCTTATAAGTTCCCACCTTATTCTTTTCGCTATGCGACTCTGAGAGTCTTGTTTATTTCTTTGTGCTATATTTAGTTTCCGTACGACTATTTAAGCGCCCGTAGATTACTCGAATCATTATCGTTTTACCCTCCATTGCATGTTCTTAACAAATTCGAGCTGGGAGCTGGGAACGGACGTGAGGTCGAGCTCCAAGCTGTTTGACAGGTGCCTCAAGTTCCTCAGGCTCGGGCTGGGTGTAGAGGTGACTACAACGAGCTAAAGGTGGCGAAGAACCACCTGAATCATTTCAGGAACTAGGATGATTTCAATTCACCTTCCTGTGTGCTTGTGGGGAGGTCATGTTACATTCATCCGACTTTCAGATCGACTGATTCAAATTCAGGGAAATAGAGTAGCAAGACTAGATGAAGTTAAACTTCGAACTTGTAATGAGATATCGACGAACAGGGCTCATACATCAGGCAATCAAGCGGTACACGATCCCGTTGAATAGCATCGTGAACTATGACGGCTTTGAGAAGGCTACAGGGGAAGATATCGAGACTCGTTGTGGACCTGTGCGCGTCAGGTAGAATCGTGGGAGATGTAGGCGTCGATGCTCTTCCCAACTATCGTTAGCCCTTCAGTCCTTTCTGCACTTCAACTTGTGGGGTGCTTGCCCTCGTCTCTTACCACTGGCACGGTCTCTGGCTACGCAGGTCAACAAGTTAGTATAGCAATGATAATCAGTATATTGTCCTCTATGCACCGACCCATCTTCGCGCCATAGCTTGGCATGGTCTCAGGATTGAGTAACTAGGTCAAAGTGAGCGAGGAAAGTTTTGAAGATGAAGATTTTGACATATATAGGTCAACATAAATACGTAAGGCGAACAAGAATACACAATTCTGGAAGGAATCTAAGTTGAATTCAGAAACTCCTCGATCAGGGGGACGATGCGACGGCGTCCTTCTCTGGTACTCTCCGCTCTCCAACGGCCTCCGGTCCTTGCTGTTTCCAACTCCCTGGTGCCAACCTGTATCAAGGGATGGGCAAGGAGAAGCCTGACGATGCCCTCACTGCCTTCCTTCACTGCTTGCATTAAAGCCGTGTCCTCGTCTTGATTCGCTGAGTTGACATCAAGGTCCGAATGGGACAAGAGGAGCATAACCACTTCCTCGCGCCCTTCTTCGGAGGCTACGATCAAAGCAGTGGAGCGAACCTCGTTTGCCACATTGATGTCGATGTCAGGGTGAGAGAGGAGCAGTGCCACCATGCCTTTATAGCCTCTAAAGGAGGCCCAGATCAACGCTGTCCACCCTTCATTGTCAGCAGCATTGACGTTCAGACCGGGACAAGCAATGAGCGGACGAGCTGCCCCTTCATGTCCTTCTGCAGACGCCCACATCAACGCTGTTGTCCCATCGACGTCAGCTGCGTTGACCAAGATGTTTCGCAGATACAGCAGCTCCTTCACTATGCCATCGTAACCTTGCGTACAAGCCAGGCTCAATGCCGTTTCTCCTTGTTCTGCAGTGCCTTGGTTGGGATTCCGTCGGCTATCAGAGCCAACCAATGAGATCGGAAGGTCGAAATAGGCGACGAGATGGAGAGGGCCTAGCACATCGAAGTTGTCCCCAAACTTGAAACGCAAGGGCTCGTATGAGACCGGAAATGCGTGACAGTTCACGACAAAGTCGGCCAGTCGGCCTGTGGTGAGGGGATCGGTAAGCGATTTGTGAGCATGAATGTACCACGACTCATAGGCATAGCTAAGGAGGGTTTCGGCCTGCAAGGCTTGACCTAATTCCTTGCTGCTTTCTAGGGTTGTGTGCTGAAACCCGCTGTCGGTGAGGCGAGCCAAGCAGACTGCAGAAAGAAGTGCGTGACGCTGTGCAGATGTTTCAGATATGACGCGATCCAAGGTGTTTTTGGCGGTGTAGTCTGATAGCCAAGGTCAGCAGTGGTCAAAATCACGACAAGCAAAGGCTACTTACGGACAAGCCGAACCAGGTGAGTTTCCTCCTCCACAACTATAAGTCCGTGACAGAGTCCCACGAGCACACTTTCCTGGGGTAGACGGTCAGGCATAGATTTGTGGGTTTCTGGACAGATGGCCACAGCCGCCTGTAATTCCTCTATAGTCAAAGATCGTGTCGCATGCACAACCCACGTAAGAGTGTTCTTTGCCAGCAGGGCTTTGCGCGGTGCCTGTGCAAGTATGCGCTGCCATGTCTGGTGGTATAAATCCCCAATGTCGGTGGGGAACGTTGCGAGGGTCTGTTTCACATCATGGGCGCTTGTGCACTCACGAAGAGTTGCTAATTGCAAGGAAGCATGCAGAAACCTGTAAGACCGCCAGTTAGATACAACAGGGGAACGGGGGGAGTTTTACCCACATTCCGCCGCATTTTGTCTTGATCGATGTATAGACCCTCGTTGCGCAACACTGTTCCGCCTTTTAGGAGAATGGTGCAAAGGTCTGCGCTACGGGAGATTTCTTTATCAATATGGAGGTCGATATCTGATGCTTGAGCGACGATGGAAAAGCGGTGGACATTGGGGAACACTGCCTCCACATTCTTCAGTGGTCGAGAGGTTACGAACAGCTTGACATTGAGAGACGTCAGCCTTTGGATAATTTCGAGTTGGATTTCAGGTGGGGCTTCATCCAGTGCGTCAAGGACATAGAAGGTGACCATTGCTCCTGTAAACTGACGCAACAAGCCAAGTAGCTCCTCATCGCTAGGCCGTGTCTTCTCGCGGATGTGCCTGGCATACACCCCGTTGAAGAGCGGAATACAGCCTGGGTGGCGCTCGATGGTCTGCTTGACAAGGATTTCCAAGAACGACCGCGTTGTAGCCTCGGTGTGATCGCTGTATCGAAAGTAGATATAGCACACGCAAACAGGGGACGCGGTTTCCCTGGCGTGGACCTCGAGTGCGTTGATCACGATAGATCTGTTTGAAACGTAAGTAAATTCAGCAAGGACAGCGGAAGAGTCGACGTACGCTGCAATTGTCTTGCCAGCGCCCGCTGTGACGCAAGGTTAGCCCTCTGTGAAGACAAGATTTGTTGGCCGACTCACGCATGCCATATCCCCACATGATCCTCAGCCAACCATCAGGATCCAGCCACAAACGAAAGGCCTCGCATTCGACAATCCATAATCCAGTCCCTGGTGTCGCTCGCCCCAATGTGGCGATCTGGATTCCTCGAAAGTTTGGCACTGATTCAAGGATGGGCGGGATGTCGACATCGCTGGTGGTTTCCGCTCGATGGTAGTGAATGTGGTTGTGCACATCTCGGGCGGCAACATTGAGAGGCCCAGTGACCTGCACTCCCCAAAGTACCTGACTGAGGACGGCTCCCTAACATCCTGTGAGTGAGCAATTTCGCTTGGGCGTCACAGCACTTACCATCGAAATGGGGGGCTCAGGCTGTTGTCAGGCGTTCGTGTGATGGTCGAAGGTAAACCGCAATCGATGAAGGTCGATTGCGGTTTTAATTGGGACATAGCTTGCAACCACGTGAGTTGGTCCCGTTATAGGTCCAGAATTGGGCGCCCTTTGGCGCGGACACTTCCCATTACTTCCATGTGAACGGTGATGAACCCAGCAGAAGGAGATCCTGAGTTGCAAACATGGAAACGCCATGAGGCGCATGGCATACAGGAACTCAGGCATGAAAGAGTCAGAAAGACTCTCCATCATTTCTGTGGCTGGCAGAGGCTTGACAAGAGTTATGCGAGCAGATGCGACCAGGCACAACGGGCACTCATGAAACAGGCTGGTTTCGCACTATCACTTTGTCCCACCGAATCTCATGAAGCCGTTTGGGACCTTCCAACAATGCATTGTTTCCACGCGTACAATCCAGTGGTATGTGCCGACATCGCACGTCCAAATGGGTGACTCGAAGGTCTTGTGTCAATTCGGGTACTAAGGGGATGCTAAGCTCGGCCTAATAGCCCACCAGAGTACTAGCGTGTGTTTGGTCGTTCGCGCCTTGCTAGTAGCAACCAATGAAATAGCTGGTTCGATGGACTTCGAGTCATCGAATCCCAATGCTGCGCACATCTCTGGCTTGTGGCAATTACATTGAGGTCGAGTTGTCCACCGATGACTTCGACGCACTTGGCCAATCGCTGTAGCTTCCTAAGCAGAGAGGGCCTCGACTGAACGAGGGCGAAGCAGCGGGTTTACACTCCACCTGCGCGAGAGGGAAATGGTATGTGGGGAGCAACCTTGCTTCGTTCCGGTGTAGCACCGGGAACATAGGCAAAGAGCTGGCTTATGAACCAGCAGAGTGCTCGCTGGGAACAGAGAAACTGTTGGCTGACGTCGGAGAGTTGTAGTGGTAATATTGCTTCAGCTGATCGTCGAGCTGACCCCGACGCTTGCACGGTTCCTCGTCGAATGCAGAGTTGCGTTCACGACCGCCCTCTTTTGAAGGATGGACTGCATCTGCGGAGATATTTCTCGAGCTTGGACGTTCTGGGTAACGAGGCGAGGGAGAGCTAGGCGAAGGTCGATGATTGAGCTGGACGAAAGGTTGGTATTGAGATCATCTAATAGCCGGGTTGGACCTGCAGAGCTTATTGGCAACAAGCCCTGACGATTCCCGTCCAGAGCTATGCCGCTAATCCCGGGGATAGATGGTAAGATCGGGTGCCACCCATCTGGAGTAGGGACTGTGCCGGCTGATCCAGCGAGGGAGAGGTGTGGGTTTAAACGAATTCGTCAACTGTATGCTGCGGATGTCTACTGTCCATCTTGCCACTGAGGAGAACGAGCACTCCTAATGATCCAGTTCAGTGCGAAAATTGGCGAATTCGAAGAAACATAGCTCACCCGCTCGTCGAAAGCTCCAGAAGAGGCGAATCCACCGGCTGCTGAACGAAGATGTCAAGAAGTTAGGAGTGGTTGAAGGCCAAAACGCGTCCAGGTCTCGTGGCTACTGAACGTTGGGTACCGTAGGGAGGGGGTGAAGGCGCAAGCAGCCAGAGACACCGGTGGTTGGGGTTTCCAATGACTTGCGCTTCTCTAAAGGTTGAATGGCGTTCTTGATGAAACACCGACAGCTGCTGGAAGCGTGTCTGACGAAGCGATGCAGGAGTTGAGACGTCACGCGGACTGGATGACCACGGGTCGGGGCTAGCAGAGCATAGTCCGAGGATAGCTCCTGCAGACGACTCGACACCCACTTTTCTCCACACCCATTACTCATCAGCCACTGAAGCTCTTGTGTAGGGAACGATGTACCCCCGCATCGTCGACGTCGAAGCCAACGGCGTCGCCTCTGAACACGCAAAGCGGGCATATGAAGGAGCTTGCCGGCCTGATTCCGGGCCTTTGCTGGAGACGAATCTAGGATTCTTACAGGCTTCCATACATCGTGTGGGCCCTGCGGCAATGCGAAAGGCAGCAGAGGGGGGGAGAGTAGTTGGGAGAGCACAGGGGCTGCCGGGATGATGGATTTGGAGACAAGGAGCGGTGCGTGATCTTCAAGAGTGTAGCTTTGTCAGAAATGATTGAAAAAAGACTGCATTCAGATTTAGACGATGATACTCACGTATTCCAACACCCGACAATCTTCTCTGTGCTTTGCTGCAATCCTGCTACAAGCAACCGCCAGTCCTCCCGTTTAGTGTCGGTAACGGTTCGGAGAGCGATTAGAGTTGGGTCGAAGCATTATGGAGATGGACGCAGATGTGGGCATGGATACGACACCCAGGTCAGAGGGTCTCGTCGAAGATTGGCATGGCAGGCATGAGCAAAGGCGGAGGAGAAGCAAGTAGGCGCCGGAGTAGCCCCTAACCTAACCGCGTCACGTAAATCTCACGCCCCTGTCTTTCTCTGGTTGCTCTGAACCACCACCATCGTTCTACAGTACCCCTCCTCACTAAACACTTTTAGCTCCACAGATCTACGCGCCTTTTGCAACCCACATCCTTTGAAAAGCGCTCTGATTCTCTCAGCAGCAAATGCCGAACCCCCAGCGCCCCTAGACATGAACTCGGCTGCAAATACTTCAACCAGCACAACTCCCTCGACTCGTGGGCCTCTGACCATCTCTTCTCAGCTTTGAGCGCTATATACGTACGTATTGCGTGAAACATATTGAGTTTCCTCGAAACCTGAAGTATACTTCTCTCAGACTAATTTCTTCTCAAGACTGGCTTCTATTCTCTAGCACCTCCCGACGAATATGTCTTTCGATAGCCAAACACGTATGGCTTGAGGAAAGGCCAAAGCTCTCCGCTGCGCAATGGATGTCTTAAGAGCTTGCGATCGACGGCATCGACTTTGTCCTGCTTTCATTTTCATTGACACCATGACCACCCTTTGGTATGATTTTCCCGACCTTCAACAATCTTCGCGCTAAGCATTCACCCTTCAGCAATGCATGGCTCTGGTATTGAGTAAGACCTTCACAGATAGCCGGTCGAGGTCTGGAGGGCCATGTGCGTCCCTACCCGGTTGCGGCCCTAAGCCAGGAGGAAGCATGGCGGTAAAAGCCTCCTTGGTGGAATCAACACAAGCTGTGCCCTCCCCATCGACTTCTTCCAACGGCCACTTCTACCTCATGTCACCCCCTATGTCGTCGCCCATTCACCGAGACTATTGCAACCAATGTGCGTGGCCAGGCCATCCTACATCCGGGGCTGCAGACCAGACCAGAAGTTGTCGATCTTTGTCACGGACTACCTGCAAGATTGGAAATCGTTGAAGGGGACCCTTCCTCATATCTCTATCGACACTCCTAGCTACATAGCTGCGTGGTTTCCGCGGAGGGTATCTCAAAATGCCTCTCCTCGTTCGCTGCTTCGAGCGATTGCTTCACCAGGCAGTCAACCAACCCTGTCTCGGATTCGCAGACAGCAACAGTACAGTGAATCGCGGCCATATAAACGCAAGATTGCGGCCGAACAGACGCCTCGGATTCTCCCCCGACTTCAAGAGTGGCTATGAGTTCCACCTCCCCTTGATAAATGGTCGACCAATCGACGCCGCCGGTGCTGCTCTCTCCATCGAGGACACAGGTAGACTCCCTTTGGCCTTCCCAGAGATGCCTGCCTACACCAGGGACTGTCCTTTGTCGATGTTCGAAGCATCTCCCCCTCCTTCATCCTGGAGTCTCATATCTATCCAGAATCGACGGCACGATACTTGATGTTGGACTGGCCACGCGACGACACGATCCCCGCCTCCCACCGCGGATAGTCTCGATCATACCCCCCACCGGGCGACACAAGCCTCAAACGGATGTCTCGCCGACGATATCGGGTCCACCATTTCTCTGCTCCTCTTACTCCGTCGTGAATCGGCGCATGTCCAAGACTCGAGCTTGGAACTTGGGTATTCAGTGTACGTCTCTCTCTTCCCGCAAGTACATCTGATTCATTTATTCGAATTTCAGGTCATATTGATTTATGTAAGAAGAGGCATCATAGAGGGAGGGTAGCTGAAGCAGACAAGGCGAGCTTGTCGTTGGAAAATCTACAAAAGAGCTCGTACACCATTCGGGCGGGAAGGATATAAAATCTCATTAATAATATCACGAGATACGACGGCTTTCCGAGGGCAATAGTGGAGGATGTTGCAGTTTATTGTGCAGGGGTAGATGGGATATGCAGGTGTTAAGTAGCAGTGTCTGAGACATATGCCTTCCAGCTCTTAATTAAAGCCAATTGATCTTTTACGCCGATTTGAGTGGCACAACGATGGAAAAGAAAAGGAGGGGAACGAGAACCGGATCACTCAACTCCATCGTCAGAATTCAGACTCCAATACTAGGTTTTCCAACTCTGTTCGACCTTGCAGTTCCGCATGCGGTGGAAATTGGGGTGCTGGAAAATGGTTGTATTTAGCTGGGATAATCTATCGAATGTGGGACAATGTTGTGTCATGCAATGGCAGGGAACATGAAGTACTGTGCTACCCAAGTAGACACGTGTTTCCAGTCAAAAGCTACGATACTTCTAGATGCTAGGAGGCTAACACCCTAGAGCGAGCTAGAAGAGGCCCATTGGGGCGCTGGGGTTTGCTCCAAGTCGAGTGACGAAGAGTTTCTGAACACCTATCCAGCGCAGCAGATCGGTGCGACGGGCTTATGTCAAGCTTATGAACCCAATAAGCAGATGCAGAGCCTTGTAGCGCGCCAGTACGAGGTTCAAGAGGTTGAATAACGCTGGCCTACATTTTCTGGGATGGAACTTCACCCTGCTCGCTCTCGTCCCAATGAGTCTGATTGTTCAAGATGCTCAACACGACACAGGGTTCCGACTTGGACCCTCTTTCCTCCTCTCACTAATGCCATGGACTATCGTCCTTGTGAACCTAAGATCGATTAAGGAGAAGCTAAGAAATCCAGCCTTCCCCTCACGTTCCTTCTTCGACGCCCACACCATCGTCGTCGTCGCAGCCTTCCTTCAGTGACATGCCCATATCACCGCCGCCATCTTCCAACCACTGTCCACCGCGTTGACGTTGAACTGCACCCCGTTGGTGGATGCACCTCCTAGGTTCAGATCCTTCAATGCAAGAGCGAATTGGGAAGGGCGAGGAGCTTGCAATGCACATGGAACCGCTATTCGTACGCCGTACGCTCTTCCTCGTCTGTAGGACGAACGTCAAAGCGGAGGTGGAAACGGGGATGGGTGAGGTGGTGCATGACAGTGGCTTCGTCGTCATCCTCGCCGACAAGGCTGACGGCGATTCGTGGATTGGCAAGCAATAGCTGAACCACGCCGTCGCCTCTTGACCGCCTGCACCAGACCCCTCAGGGTACCACTCTCTTCGCCGGGTAACCTCTCGAGCACACAGGCCAAAGCCAGGGAAGGTATAGGTAGAAGGAGAGGATGAGGTGGAGAGGTTGGATTGCTTCGGCGTCGAGCAGACCAGGTCTGCGGAATGCAAGGCATCCAACGACGGCTTCGAATGGTTGCCTGGCGGGTACACATTGGTCGACGTGCTGGTGGTACAACGATACGTCGAGAGCGACGGAACGCATATTCTGCTGCATTTCGTGTCCGTCTAGCTGATGAAACTTCGTGCCATGATGCGTCCACTTGGTCCAGGCGGAGAGGGTGTCCGCAGCGATGGGTAGGTCGAATCGTGGTCGCCTTTTCCCGAGCAGCAGTATGAAGGAATCAATGGCATTCGTAGAAGGTGTGTACAAAGCTTTTGATTGAGTGCCGCGAGGTGACGGTGTGTCGAGCCTGGGAGACATGACGGGCATCTGGGTCTCTTTGGGACACGGTCAAGGCCAGTGAGGGAGGGTATGGGAGGTGCAGGATTTGAAAATGGCTCGAGGGTCGCAGATGCTTTGTGAGGAAGAGGACGACGAGTTGGCCCACGCTCGGCAAGCTTCTTGACGAGACGTTTTAGAAAGCTTCGCATGAATGCAACGCCAATATTGATTTGGTGCGGATGTCAGCAAGCTTGCGTGGTCTTCGAGGTGGTTGTTTGCTGCGGCAGGGCCCGTAAGCTCGGCTGGACGCTGTATCAAGTCAGGCAGCATCTATCTCGAGCCAAAAGCAGCACTCACTCGTTCTAAGCTGTGACATTCGCAGCCCAAAAGATTCTAGCCATATCAACTAGGGCTCTCCTCCATGGATCCATCGTGGTAGTTGGGTCTTAGAGGTGGAATCGCGTAACCTGCTGGCGATTTGGGTATATACGTCACTGAATGGACAAGAGGGACACTGCAGACGAGTGCGTTCAGCCCACGAGAGCCTGGCAGCCGTTATCTGCTCAAATGTCAACACCTCGGTCTGTTGGCGTATGGTTGTTGATCTGACCTCTGAGGCGTCTCTTGCAGCCCACTGCCCAGTCCTTTGGCCAGAAACGGCAGAGGAGGCTGATAGATTAGTTATTCGACGCCATACATCGATACATGATCACTTGAGAGGTGGAGATAGACATGGTCAAGGAGCAAGTGCAGGTGCGACACAAAGAAAAGGCGGAATAAGCCCTAACCCAACCGCGTCATGCAAGTTTCATGCCCCTGTCTTTCTGAAGTTCCTTCGAACCACCACCCTTGTCCCTCTCCACCAAATGTCTTACACCACGCGTCTCCACGCGTCTTTGGCACCTAGCGCCTTTGGGAAGTGCTTTCATCTCTCTCAGCAGCAAATACCCGAATCTAAGTCCTTCTGGACATGAGGTCCACCACAATTGCGGAATGCATCCCTCTTGCCCTCCTATCCTCGAGCACTGTAAAGGTAAGCTCTTCTTGACTTATGCTGTAATCAGTGCGAGCTAACACTTTCTTGACTTAGATAAATTCTCAGGATCTTCCAGGTATACAGCAAAAATTACTTTCCATGGCCAACAGTGGAGAAAGCGAGGAGAAGCAAAAGGCTCTGAGTGTGAGCGGGCTGTTCCACAAGCCTACTATGGACGAGCTTTAGGTTCTTTTTGGGTTTTTTTTATGCCGCCTTATTGATGCGATGAATCAACCTTGGTATGTCTGCCCCCAGCCTTCGACGGTCTACGTGCTGAGCATGCGTCTTTTAGCATCATAAGGATAGCCACGAGCGCCTCTCTCCCCTCTGGAGCTAGTGGCTTCAATTCCTACCCTGGGAAGAAGTACGACCGCCTACGAATGACCACTTCCACCCCTTTTTGTCGTCCACCTCCCCACCAGATGACTCTAATCTTGATGTTGACGCGAGTTGGGTGATGGACCATCGTGCATCTTCGCAAAGGTCGCAGACCTGGGCGGGTTATCATTTCCTTCCTGTATATGGTGGCCGACACCCCCAGCACAACGCTGGACTTCCGCCTCAGGTGGCGCATCGAGCTCCCGCTCCGCCAGTGGCCCGACATCTTCACGGTTTCAGACACGAAGGTTAGGACTAGCCACCTCAGCCATATCCTTGCAAGATCTCCAGCGAACCGAGTCGTTGAAGCGCGTCTGGATCCCCTGGCTTCATGTAGGATCAGCCATCCAATGACACGATCCCCTCTTGACGTCTCACCTCCAGGATCTGTCTGACTGCATCGGCTCATCTCACGTCTTCTGAACCTGTGCTGTTCCAGGGGTCGAGCTGGGGGTTGGAAATGTTGTGTTCAGCTCTGAGCTTCTTCACATATCCGTTGAAGAGGTGTCCTAAACCCCTCTGGGATTTAAGGGAGGCCGCGATGAAGGAGAGGTGATGATGGACCACCTGAGCCATGTCGGCCCCGGCAGGACGCTCCGACTTGACTTTTCAATCCAAATATAAGGAGGTTCCGAGGCATTTATGACTCGGGTGCAGTCTACCTCAGCTTTCTTTGCCAAGCACATGTCCCCGCTTTTGCCGCAGCACTTTTGCACTGCCTTAGGCCGTCGTTTCTTCCAAATCAGGCCTCAGCAGCGCGTTTCCGTACTCTTGCACAGCATCGGTTTTGTAATCTGGGGCCTGGACCCAGCTGAGTGTGAGACCGTCTGGACCGCCGACACTGGTCTGTGGGAACTGACCTGCGCGGGTGCAGGTATAGGCATCGGCGCGGACAGGTACCTGTGGTCGGTGCTGTCCTTTAATACATTGATATAAATATAACAAATTGAAGATAAATAGGATACCTAATTGATTCAAAACCCCGTTTGAGTAGAGAGTCATTTTTGCGTGTGGAGTTTAGCTTCAAGTATGGGGTACCAGGAGGAGGTGGTCAGATACTAATAACCACATTGAGCCGTCAAACAAGCTCGCGTTTTCGCTTTTAATAGCTCATTCTGTAGCTGTAGGCAAGGGCTTTCCAATGAGCCTATTTACGCAACTAACGGTCACGGCGTTGAGTCGCAATGCTGGTTCGAGTTATTCCTGGCCTCATGGTACTGTCGGCCCAAACCACGGTCAATATGGGCGCTGCATAGCTCGAAATGCAGCCTCTACCTACGGCGTTCCAGCGCACCTTGTTTGGTGGCTAACGTTCCCCGCGTTATTGAGAAATTTAAACTATGGGTATGGGTTTTCCTCCTGGTACCCAACTTGACCATTTTGTTGTCATATGCAGTATTTATATGTATTGGTGTTGATGTTGAAGCTAATATACACTTCATTTGAATGAAATACCCACGAGTACCTATGAGCACCTGCGGGTTTTGTCATACCCATGCACCAGACACTGTCATCACTCTTAATACATGCTTATCCCCTTGCTCTGTTTGCGCCTATTTGTTTTGGCCCTTTTTCACTAGAGTAGCGACTTTTTCTATCATGGAACCTGCTCTCATTTTTTAGCAGATGCTATGGATCCTGAATCTGTTTCTTGGTGCCAATTCTGGGCCATTTCCTCTCTGTTCTCGATGGCAGAATCATAAAACTCATTCGCCAGGTCGAACGGCTTGGCACGCTTCCACTACCGCTCCTGCACCATGGTGCTTGGACCGCAAATCCGGCTCAAGTACCATATGACAAAAGAGCTCTGCCTCCAGCATATTTGGCCACTTCAGTTCTCGAACATCTGTCCCGCGCTTAACGAGACCGAGCAATTAGTTCCTACACTACGACCACTGCCGTAGTGAAGTGAGGTGTATCTTGTCTTTATACATAAACTTACAGTAGTTACTAAAAATCTTTGTCCATAAAATCTAGCAACCACTACATGGCATCTTGATGTATAATCTCCCTGTAGTTCCTATATGGCCAAGCCTGCATCTCATTGGCTGCCCACACCGCCCAAAATGGTGGCCTGATCTTGAGATCACTTTCCCATCCCCGGATTGAGGCAGGCGCATTTTTGGCGCATCACCCGACCGCCTATTATTCCAAATGCGTCAGTTGTCGTTGTTCTCGTCCGACTGAGCCGCGGAATGCCAACATGCCAAGCCATCCTTGCACCAAGTCAATTCGTCACTCTGCCGTTGAGCCTACTTGCCCCTCATTGCCCTTTTGCTGATGCTACAGCATCTAGATAGGATTGGGTAGTGGAAAACATGTGTAGCCTACAACATAATCTTTAATACATAAATAGCATCCCTCCCGCGCCTTGGCTCGAGATTGCGTCGACTGTGATGTGTTGGAATGGCGACGCGTCAGCGTCTACATTGCAGGTTAAACTCAGCTTGACAGTGTAAGCAATTCAGAATATGTGTGGACCCTTGACATGGCCAAGCTTGGACCCAATTGGCGCCTGTCATGAACGGTTGCTAGGTGCGACCAGCATCTCCGGGTCTTTCGGATGCTGCATCATTCTGAATGTTTTGGGGATAGCAGTACAACACCCTCACCAGTAAAATAGAAGAAATGCACTACAATTACGAGGTGAAATTTACCTTTCCATTGATACCATTTGAAGGATAGGTTACAAGATAGAGAGAAAAGTCAGACAATGCACCTGGAGATGCAGTGTCCATCTCGGAGTTTGCATTGTAGATTGAGTCGGTTTACCAGCATATTTGGGTGCTCATGTAGATAGGGCCCCAGAGGAAGATTATAAGCTGTAATGACGATGTATTTTACATGTCCTATCCAATGTACATTAAGTGAGAGCGCAATAGCAAATTCCAAGGCATTTATGCACCCCTGTAGGGTGCCTGGGGTGTATATGGACTACTGCTCTCTCAAATCGCACTCGATTGGGCCGCTTATGGATTCAATTTGAAGTTATCTGCTAGGGCCTTCAATAAATAGAGATGCTTATTATTCCTAATGATGCATTTATACCCTGCCAGTACCTCATATATTGATTCACATTAGAATGCCTATACATGAGCCATAGTGTCACACCCAAATCGGGTATGTCGCGCGGAAGTCACAGAATCTCATTCCATCACCAGATGAACCAGAGTACCTACACCAGTATGCATACTGAAGGAGCCCAGCCCTGCACAATACGACATGGGTGACAAAAGCATTGAGTAAAAGCATGACAAGTAAGGCTAGTGCCTCTGTAGTCGGCAAATACCGAAATGCTCCCAGGAGTGAAACACATATAAATACAGACAAGTAGACAGCTGGAAGAGAAACACCTCAAGCACCATCGCAATGGCACCAATAACTCTAGATAACTTTCTCCATTACCCACACCGTCGCCCCTCCACCAATAAAGAGGCAAGAGCATCAGGCCTTCTTTCCCCAGAGGATGCAATTCAGTTAGGATTCGACGACGCCTTCTTCAAACCAGCACCATGCATACCAGATTGGCCATGCATGGGCCAAACTCAACCAGAGGAATTTGGCGATAATAGGCATCACCCTCAGCCCCAGACTGGGCTGCATCGTGTGCAACCAGCCAATACCGTGCCAATGATCAACCTTGTTAATGGTACTACAAGCAAAGAATCGAGACGTCTCACAACGGAGATATGGCAGCTCTCCAGCTTTCCATCAGACATGCAGAAGCTGGTAATGGGTCAGCAGGTGATTCTTACCCATGGGTCCAAATTGCGGGAAGGTGTTTTGAAGAGTATCTTTCAACTCGAGAAGTACTGGGTGGCTATTCAGGTTAGCCTTGATGGATCGTTCGACAGCACCCAGAACAATACAAACCCAGTCAAGGTTATAGTCCTGCTCTACGCTCCTCTATGTGTTGTTGCCCTACCCAACCTGGAGGCATTCATCCATCGCATAACTTTCCACTTCCACCAATCCACAGGAAAGGAGGTAGACTGGCCAACGGGTCAGCAACGTAAATCGACTCCACCAACACTGTGACACTTTTGCCCCTTTTCCTCATTCCATCACTCCTTTCCTGTCATTTCTTTTACATCACGGTCACTCTATTTACCTTTTATATCTGTTTACCACTTGTTTATTCTTGAGGCTTACACCTTCACATACCCGACAAGTATATAGCTGAAAACCCCATTACTTAGTTGCTCTAGTCAATCATATAGCATTGAATCTTCAAATTTATGTGACAAATGCTATGTGACAAACTTGAAGGACTTGTGGCATATTCTATTTCCTCAGGCCCCCAATGTTCATGCTGTCAGCCTGTCCAATTTGCAATCAATCACACAAATAACTCTTGTCCTTCTGTATCAAGTCAAAATGCCGAGGGGAATTGCCGTGCGCAGCATCGGCCCGCTTACTCACAGGTGAGTGTACGTCCCTCGCTGGTGGCAAGGAAATCCGATCTATTTTCCCGAATTTCAGATCAACTTGATTCAAGACCATGCTTCATCAAGAGAGGGTTGCCTAAGCAGAAGAGGCTAGCCTTCAAGCTTGTAAAGAAACATTGGGCTCGTATACTATCCGGGGTTCAAAGGATACAAAATCCTGCTACTTGATACCGTGGACCACGACCTCTCTGCAAAGGTGATAGGGGACAATGTTGCGGCTGCTTGCAGGTGCAAAGGTTGGGTTAGTAGGGGCATGTAAGGATTAGGTTAGCAACACCTGAGATGTAGGCTTTGAATCAAACCATGTTTTTCCCAATCAATGTTCGTCATTGATTTCTTTTCTCCACGTCGCCTCGCAAGGCACCTGCCCTCAAGCCACGTCGCTGAAACGGCCTTACACCACACTCAAATTGAGAACGGCGATGACGGGCATGCTAACCTCTATGCATTCAACCCATTGTCACGCCATAGTTGCCTACTCGTCGTGGTCTCAGGTCGAGTATTGAGCTTAAAGTGGGCGACGAAAGGTTTGAATATTGAAGTTCCTCATAGCACAATTTCAATATGGAAGTAGAACAAGGATGCACACATGATTCCAGAAGGAATCTAAGCTTTATTCAAGAACTCTTCCAGCAGGGAGACAATGCGACGACGTGCTTCCCAGGTCCCCTTGTCATCCCACATATAACCTGCATTCCTTGCTGCTTTCAACTCCCTGGTACTCACCTGGATCGAGGGATGGGCAAGGAGCAGCTTGACTATGCTTTCCTCGCCATACTTCGCCGCTTTGGTCAAAGCCATGTCCATTTCCTGACCAGCCGCATTGACATTGATATCGGGACGAGCCAACAAAAGTGCGACCACTTCTTCATGTCCTTCCATCGAAGCCATGGCCAAAGCAGTGTTGTTGGAATTGCTAGCCGCATTGACGTCAATGTCAGGATGAGAGAGTAGAAGGACCACCACGCCCTGGTGGCCTCTATCAGAGGCCCAGATCAATGCTGTCCACCCACCATCGTCAGCAGCATTGATGTCAAGACTGGGACAAGCAATGAGCAGACGAGCTGCCCCTTCATGTCCTTCCCTGGACGCCCATATCAACGGTGTTCTCCCATCAACGCTAGTTGCGTTGACCGATATGTTGGGCAGATGCAGCAACTCTTTCACTGCCTTGTCATGACCTTGCATACAAGCCAGGATCAATGCTGTTTCTCCTCGTTTTGCAGTGCCTTGGTTGGGATTCCGTAGGCTATCGGAACCAGCGAATGTAATCGGAAGGTTAAAATAGGCAACGAGATGGAGGGGGCCTAGCAGATCGAAGTCCTCCCAAAGATCCTGGTATGAGATCGGAAATGCGTGGCAGTTCACAACAAAGTCAATCAGTTGGGCTGTAGTAAGAGGATCGGCAAGTGATTGTTGGGCATGAAGGAACCATGAGTCGTAGGCATAGCTGAGGAAGGGCTCAGCCTGCAAGGCTCCCTCCAATTCGTATTTGCGATTGAGCTTTGTGCGCAGGAACCCACTGTCGGCGAGTCGAGCCAAGCAGACTGCTGAAAGGAGTGAATGGGGTTGTGGTAAGGTTTCTATGATGAGCCATTCCAAGGTGTCTTTGGCGGTATAGTCTGAAAGCCAAAGTCAATGATGGAACGGGTGTAGGAATTGACGACTTACGGACAAGCCGAACCAGCCGAGTCCTCTCCTCAACAGCCACCAACCCATGACAAAGCCCAACGAGAGTTTCCTCCCGAACCAGACGATCGTGCTCAAACCTGTGGGTGTCCGGACAGGTTGCCACTGCCTCCAGTAATTCCTCTATCGTCAACGACCGCGTTGCGTGAACAACCCATGTGAGGGTGTTCCTTGCTAACAGGGCCTTGGCTGGTACCAGGTCAAGGATGCGTTGCCACGTCTTGCGGTACAGATCTTCGATGTCGGAAGGGAATGTCGTGAGCGTCTTTTTGACTTCACGGATGTTCGGGCATTCGCGAAGAGTCGCCAGCTGCAAGGAAGCATGCAGAAACCTGCAAGGTCACCTGTCAGATATAACGCGCGAGCACGGGAAGAGTATCACTCACATCCCACCGCATTTTTCCTTGATTGAAGTATAGACCTCGTCTCGCAGTGATGCTCCGCCTTCTTCGAGGATGGCACGAAGGTTCCCGCTGAGGGAAATTTCTTTCTCAATATGGAGGTTGATATCTGAAGGTTGAGCGACAATGGGGAAGCGATGGATATTGGGAAATGCCGCCTCCACATCCTTGAGTGGTCGAGAGGTGATGAATAGCTTGACGTTCAGCGACGTGAGCCTTTGGATGATCTCGATCTGAATTGCTGTAGGTGCCTCGTCGAGTGCGTCGAGAAAGTAAAACGTGACCATGGTGCTGGTTAACTGCCGCAATAAGCCAAGTAACTCCTCCTCACTAGGCTGTGTCTTCTCGCGGACGTGCCTGGCGTAAACCTCGTTGAAGAGCGGAAGGCAGCCTGGGTGGCGCTCGATGGTCTGCTTGACGAGGATTTCGAGGAACAATCGTGTTGTAGCTTCAGTGTGGTCGCTGTATCGAAAGTAGATGTAGCATACGCAAACGGGCGACGTGCTGTTCCTGGCATGGACCTCGAGTGCGTTGATCACGATAGATCTGTTCGAAGCGTAAGTAAATTCAGGAAGGACAGCGGAAGATTCGACGTACGCTGCGATGGTCTTGCCAGCGCCCGCTGTAACGCACGGTTAGTCATCTGTGCAGACAAGATTTGTTGGTTAACTCACGCATACCGTAGCCCCACATGATCCTTAGCCAGCCATCGGGATCCAGCCACAAACGAAATGTCTCGCACTCTACGATCCATAGACCTGTCCCTGGTGTTGCTCGACCTAAGGTGGCGATCTGGATCCCCCGAAAGTTGGGTACCGATTCAAGTATGGACGGCATATCGACGTCGTTGGCAGATTCTACCCGATGGTAGTGAATGTGGTTGTGCACATCTCTGGCGGCAACATTGAGAGGTCCGGTTACTTGCACGCCCCAAAGCACCTGGCTGAGGACGGCTCCCTAACACCAAATTAGCAAACGATTTTGCACTAAACCGACAGAACTCACCATCGTGACAAAAAAGGAGGGCTGGAGGGCTGTCGCCGTCAAGTGTGCACGAGATGGTCGTGGATACAGGTCAAGCGACGTCCATCGATTGCGGCGTTGGTTCGGCAGTGTGCTGTGACCACGTGAAGTGGTCCAAATATAGATGACTCGAGCACTTAGGCGCCCGTCAATCTGACGGGCTTTTCAGTAGGAGTGGTGAACGTGAGCGTCAAAGGCATATCATGCAAGCAGTGGTGACCACGGCGAAAATGCACACTCACCAACATCTTGATATTGGTTCTCTCCCTCCCGCCCGAGCTAAGCACTGTGCTTCGAAGTTGCAGCAGTCTGGATGCGCCCGTGCGCAAAGCTCAGAGAAAGGAGACTGTAAGCACGAACAGAAGTCAACGGTCAGTCGCATAGCGAGATGGAGACATACGCACCGTGCCTGACAGCGGCCGGAAAGCCTCAGAGGCGTGGCGCATGAGACTATTCCTTGACATAGACCCGAAGACGACACAGGGTTATGTACTGCTACACCAGAGAAATCATCCTAATAGACACTAGATAGTGACGGCGTATTGCCGTTTGTGGCGAGCTGGCACTCCGAGTCAAATCAGCGAGCAGCCGTGTTTTATAGGGCGATAAGACTCACCCATCCCAAATCCTCCAAAGTCTCACAACGCACATCCTGCTGGCGAGAGTAGGGCTGCGTGCTAGATTCTCTTGGATGCCAACAACTCGATCGACCCCGTCTCAACCTATCCTTGTCCATCATGTTGCCCTCGTCGATCTGCGGGATGGCAAACCGGCTGCACCTTGCTGGCCTCTCTGTCCGGTCGATATCGAAGCCTCAGCGCTTATCCTTTGCTTGTGGTATCAAGGATCTGCAAGCATGGTTGACCATGGATGGGGAATGCAGAAACTGAGAAACCAGTCGCGCGCCATGATAGTAGAGTGTTAGTACTCGGGAACCATGCTTCCACACCAAAGAAGTGAAAGAGATGTTTCGAACAATAGTCAGGTGCTGTGGGAGCTTCGTCCCGAGGGCGTATGGTAGAACGGAACCAGACCGCTGGCCGCCGCATCTTTTCGAGACAGTATCGTCCTCCGGCCTCGTCAAAGTGAATGGTCATATGGATGATATTCGGCATGATAGTTGGTTACATGTCGAGAGCTAGGATAGTGAACGTAGTCAACTTCCGCTGTAACGAAAGCGAAAGAGGAGTATGGACGGTCAATCTGACGCGCCGGCCTGAATGGCGTGACAAACAGGGCGCTAATGAAGGCGATAAGTGACTGCAGTCGAAGGCAAGTGAAAGTACTCACTTATTGCAAAGATCCCCGTCACTTCATTCCCAATACAATCCCACATAAGCGTCCACCAGTTCTCCCATTCCGAGCCCGTTGCCTGAAGAGGCTTGGGGAATGGGGAGAAGCTGGCCGAGTTCAAATCCTTCCCAGCGGCATAAAATGGCTCTTTATTGACTTGAAGCAATTGGATGAATTCCGTCGGGTGTAAATGGTACAGAATGCGATGCCATGCATGTCACGATCTGTAGAGCTCGTCAGAAAGAGCAGGTATGCGTTCAGCAGTTGGTGTTTGAACCGCTGCTATGGCTGTTGGGTCGCCGTTGCCTAGTGCTTCAGCCAACGAGAGTGTAGAGTTCAAACTGACATGAGGTGACTCGTATCTAGAACACAGTTTGAAGCATGGGAGCCGAGAAAGGGTAGGTGCGGTGAACATCCTTGGGCGGCAAGAAGTTGGCAAGAAGAGTAGAGGCACCAGAAGAAGGCCCTAACCCAACCGCGTCATTCTTCGTCTCACGCCCCTGTCTTTCGCGGGTTGCTTGGAACCACCACCACCGATCTACAGTGCCCCTCCCCACTAAATACGTACAGTCGCGCAGCTTCACGCGTCTTTGGCACACAGAGACCTCTGTGCGCTGCTTTATCGCTCTCAACAGCAAAAGCTGAACCCCCAGCACCTCTGAACATGAAGTCAACCACGAGCTATCGCACTTCTCCACTTCTCGTGAGCCTCCGACCACCCCTCTCAGCCTCGAGCACTACCGAAGCATGCCCTTCTTTGATCCTTGTAACAATGATAGTAAACTAAACCTCTCATCACACAGAAAACCCCATCTCAAAGCCAGCGTATATCCTGGCGAGCCAAACGGGTAGAGCCCGAGGAAAAAGCAAAAGATCTTGGTTACGAACTGGCTGCTCACTAAGCTTTTTGTGGACGAGGACGAGCCTTGTTCTGGCTTCGTTATATAGGTCTTCGTTGGAGCGACAGATACCCCTTGGTATGTCCCTCATGGGCGTTCAATAATATGTGTGCTGAGTACTAGTTATCCTCTAGCAACACAACACTCCGGTTTTGAGCAGGACGTGTAGCAATGTCTATTCGACTTCTAGCAGGCCATGAGCGCCTCTGCTTGACAGGAGCTGGTGCCTTCGTCTCTATGCCGAAGCACGATGCTCTAAGCCTTCTTGGTGGAGGCAATACAAGGCGTGCCCTTCAACGTCCTTCAACGCCCACTTCTACTCCCTACTGTTCCCTTCATGGCATCGCCTTTATCACCCAGGTCATTCCAACCTTGGTGTCAACGCGCGTCGGGAGTCCGTCCACCATACGCCAACGGAAACGGTCTCAGTCCAGGCGAGCCCGTACGATACACCCGCGCAAGATTCGGGGTCCGTTGAAAGAGGGCGTTTCTTCATATGGCGCACGACACTCCCAGCTACATTGTCGCAGGATTTTGCTCCAGCCGTCTCTGCTCCCTCACCGTGTCGAGCTCCTCCAGTAAACCAACACCCTCACGGAACCAGAAGCAGAGGTATTGAAGACGACTACAACCATATCTACTCAACCTCCCCGCCACACCGAGTCGTCAAATGGCCTGGCTTCAAGATCATCGACAAGCTTCGTTCTAGCGCTCCTTGATGAAGCATCGACTCGGATCAATGAGAACCAGCACCAGATATGCCGACCTACAACACGTCCTCCCCCTCATTAATGTTCGACGCTTCCCTCTCCTCCAGGCTGTAGCAAACTTCCCAGGTGCACGGCCCCCATAATTCGTTTGTCCAGACACGATCCAGACCCGACCTCGCGAGGGGTACGTCTGTCAGATCGATATCGCGATCCTGTGGATAGCCTCAATCGCACCTCTCAAGCAGAGTCCTCACACTCGAGATCTACTTAACGACTTCTCGGCTCCCTCCTGTTCCCTCCCGAATCCGTGCGCCCCAAAACCCATGCATGGAGCTGGGCACAGAAACATTACGCTCTGAGCCGCCCGACATGCTTAGGATTGGGTATCCAACCTTTTCAGGCCCATGGGCAAAAAACGTGGTCAGGAAAAGAAGGGCATGACGACGAACCAGCTGAATGGATTCCGCCCTGGGAGACGATTCGAGTTCCCCTGCGTGACAAATTGTGAGGGGGTCACGGTACGCCTTTTCATTCTACAAGCATATCCAATTCATTCATTCAAATTTCAGATCGGCCGGTCCCCGGAATATGCCTGGACACGTTAGTGGTAAGGTTTATCAGTACTGTTGGGTTTTGCCAATATCACGTGACAATTATGTAATTTCGGGGGCTTTTACATGTACAGACCCAATTGGTTACCCTGCAGGTTTATACGTCAATTTACAGCACCGAAATGACCAAGATACGTGCAATTTGGCGTTCTTTAATGAAAATGAGCGTAAAGGCATTACTTACTGTGGGGTTGTCGCACAGTTGGCCCTGGTGGATGTTGGCAAGGTCATAGGTTTCAGCGTGGGTGACCGACTGTATGTCTTTCCGAACACACCCTGCAGTCGGGCCCATCGCGACAAAGGCTTCAACTCTTGCCGGGGTTTGAGCACTGGTCAAAGATTCATGGTGCTGCTGCTGCGTCGCTATTCATAGTCATGCCCTTGCGGCGTTAGCGTTATCACATCCTTGTTCATTTGTCTAGCTACTCATATCTCTATACGACATTGTGCATATGTAGCTTTGGGCAGAGCGCACTGTACAATGGAAGCTCAAAGGAGAGAAAGAGAATGAGTCATGATATTTGGGGTACCTGAGCTTGGCGGTTTTTACTTATTGAATCATCGAGGCACTGCTGCTGCCACGTCGCTATTCATAGTCATGCCCTCACGGCCTTAGCATTATCACATCCTTGTTCATTTGTCTAGCTACTCATATCTCTATACGACATTGTGCATATATAGCTTTGGGCAGCGTGAACTGAGGAGCTAGGCTATCTCAAACATCGTCAGAACCCCGCTTCCTGATAACTATTGAGCAAGGGGTCAGTATGCGTGAGTGTCCAGTTCAGTGTCATTATCATACCAGGATTGGCCATTGTTTCCTTGAGATCAACTTGGGCTGTTCGTGTTGGTGGAGCCGATGTACACGACTGACTTGTTGGCCAGTCTACCTTCTCCCCTATGGCTTGGCGGAGGTGAAAGGTTATGCGATGAATGCATGCCTCCAGGTTGGGGAGGATAACGACACACAGAGGAGCATAGAGCAGGAGTACGACCTTGCCTGGGCTTGAATCATTTTGGGTGCTACCAAACGATTCATCGAGGCTAACCTGGATCATAGCCCAGTGTTTTTCAAGGATGAAGATCCTTTTCAGGACACCTTGCTGTATTCTGGACCTATAGGCAAGGATCACTGGCTGTCCCATTGCCAGCTTGGGCCTGTCGGCTGGAAAGCCAGAGAGTTTCCATATCTCGGTTGTGAGACGCCTTGATTCTATGCTTGTAGTTCCATGGCCAAGGTCAATCATTGGCACGGTCCTGGCTGGTTGCATGTTACGCGACCCAGTCTGCAGCTGAGCGGAATGCCGATTATTACTGGGTTCCTCCGTTTGAGGTCGATCTGTACATAGCCAATCTGGGATGCATGGTGCTGGTTCAAAGAAGGTGTCGTCGAATGCGAGCTGTAATTGCTCCTCTGGAGGAAGAAGGCCTGACACTCTCGCCTCTTTATTGGTGGAGGGATGATGGACTGGGCGGTGGAAGTTAGCTAGAGTTGTTGGTGTCATTATGTTGGTGCCTGAGGCGTTTCTCTTCTAGCTGTTTGTATTATATGTATTTCGCGACTAGGCGCTTTTCGGTATTTGCCGACCGCAGAGGCGCTAGCCTTACGTGACATGCTGATAATCAATGCTTTTGTCACCCATGTCGTATCATGGAGGACTGGGCTCCTTTGGTATGCATGCTCAGTGCCATGTGCTAGTAGATTAGGATACGCACCAGGTACATGAGTACCAGTTGAAACTACTGTACACTACTGTATGGAGGTGATGGCCATTCAACTGTTACGAAATAAAAATGTGCAAAGGAGGCGATGGCCGACCAGTTCCGCGTTACGTTGTCATGCCTGGTTCATTTGTCTAGCTACTCATATCTCTATACGACATTGTGCATATGTAGCTTTGGGCAGCGTGAACTGAGGAGCTAGGCTATCTCAAACATCGTCAGAACCCCAGATGCGATGGTGAATCGGATCTCTCTGTAAGCCGCCATCGGTTGATGGCACAGATCGGCCAGAAGTGCTTGTTCGCTTAATTTGCCTCTATGTTTCTCTGCTTGCACATACGCAATAGGTATAGTGGTACCATGGGAATGGAGGTTTATTACTTCCAGTCACAGAGACTGGTCGTTGCTTCAAGTTGTACAAACAGCGAGTATGTAGTCTATACCGTGATGTAACTTGAATGTATTCCAATATTTTCGGTCGTTCAGGTACACCTGGCTAATGACAACATATTGAGTAAGTGGAGCATGGCATACGAAACATTCACCTTACCTGATATAGGTTAGTGCATTTCGTCTGGATCCTGCATGTGTACCACAGTTGCGCATGTCTAAGAACTGGCCCTTGGTTATGTACACGGCTCTATAGGTGCTGTAAGCGTCACTTCGGGTATGTGGTGGCAAAAAGGGACACACATAGAGGTATTGATGCCGGATGGCGGAAAGAGAACAGACACTTGTCGTTGGTTATCTTACGGAATACCCAAGTATTTATATGTTCATGTGACATGGGAATGCCAAGAATAATATGTTGCCATCGTTACTGGTAAAAGATTGCTTCCTTACTCACCTCCGACAGCTAGATCCACTTGACGCATTGGTAGAATGTCTGGGTCTTTAGATAATTTGATCGTTGGGTTTAACAGATGCAGTTAAGATTAACCGAAAGATCTGCGCTCCCACTGTTGACAGTAACGAGCAAATAAATGAAGGATCAAATGTTCACCTAGTAACGTACTGGCCCACGGTTGGCACTAGTGACTCGACATATATAAGACCAGAAGAGTATTGCAAGAGATCGTTCATTTACCAGTCATGCTTTCTCTACTCGGAACCATGTTCCATCTGATTGCCTATTGCTTCTCTGGATTTCTCAACTTGTTTCAACGGCCATCGCGATCCATGGAAGATGTTGAGGGCAGAGACCATGAATTGGACGGAATCTCATACAAACGTCCCTCAAGCGACCCCAATATATCTTCCCTCAGCGACGTCTACTTTACTGGCCTTTCTCGTTTCATCCAGGAAGATCATGTGGTATGTCATCTTTCTTATATTATGTGAGCGTAACACTTATTTGCATTCAGAATGTAGCAACGGCCAGTACACGCCGTTGTTTGCTAATTGGTGCAAAGTGTACACATCATTTTGCCGTCTCTGTTGGAGTCTATCCTGGTGTTGACACCAGACATCGCTGCTTGGTGCAGGAGCTGATACTGTATCAATACGTGGCAAATCCAGCATCAAGGTTTGACGTTTTCTATAAAACCAATGAGTCGGCTTTTCATCTTGTACGGAGTTTGGATGTGAGCCTCCTCTTTTCAGTTGTTTGATTGACACTTCTAATGTACACACACCCAGACTGTCGGACGAGTTGAGGAGAATCGTCTCTTGAAGGTCTATTTCCCTGAAGTCCTTCACGGAAGCGGAGTAAGGTATTCGGTTGGAAATATCCTTGTGGTCAAGACAGATTTGATGGGTGCAGTCGTTGATATTCTTGAGAGTGAGGAAGCAGTAGTTTGGGAGGCACTTGGCTTATATATCAAATCCTTATACATCGTAATACCTTCTAGCTAGCTAGACGCAGCTTCGTTCCCTTGAAACCTTTTAGCCATCAAGAGTTCAGTGCTTCAGGCTGTACTAATGTCACCTAGGGATGCCCATACACCAGCCAATACATCTCTTTAGGCTCCAGGTCAACCACAGTCAATGGGAGCAAGATATTGAGGTTCAGATTTTCTGATGTGAGAATTGGCAGTTAAGCTTCGATTTTTGAATCTTGCTCGATTGATCTGAAACTTTGCACAGGAGTTCACAAGCATTATAGAAAACATCCAGCACCGTTTTTTGAATGGTCAAGATCTGTTGTAGTTCTAGCACAGATCTCGTAGTTTTACGTAGATCTACGTGGATACTCATAGATCTATTCGCAGCCCTTTTTACGATGGGGCAGCCTCGGACAGTTCGTTACGTCGGCACACTTCAAATTGGTGAAGACCCCGTAGTATATATAGACAGTAGCTTGCCCGCTGCCAGTCCTCCTCACCAACACCAATGACCACCAATGACCACCAGCATACGTCCACTGCTATTGAAGCATTTGGGGAGCCCCTATTGGCTTCGTCACCTGAACGCTTCGTGCTCTTTCCTCTCAAATACGAAGACGTGCGTACGCTATACCTATTACACCATGCATGTTATGAAACGGACAACAATTAACTGCCACATTAGATTTGGAAAATGTACAAGACTGCTCAAGCATCGTTCTGGACGGCTGAAGAGATCGACCTTTCAAAAGACATCCGTGACTGGAACGAGCGTTTAAGCCCTTCAGAGAGAGACTTCATAAGCCACGTTCTGGCGTTCTTTGCAGCTTCTGACGGAATCGTCAACGAAAATTTGGTTGAGAGATTCGCAACTGAGGTACAGTCTGCAGAAGCGAGATGCTTCTATGGCTTCCAGATCATGATTGAGAATGTGCACTCTGAGACATACAGTCTCCTTATTGATACATATGTGAGAGATTCTGTGGTCAAGAGTAAGCTGCTCAATGCAGTAACCACGATGCCTGCCATCACCAGAAAGGCTGAATGGTCCTTGAAATGGATCGGCAGCACCGAATCCTTTGCTCAGAGACTCGTGGTGTTTGCGGCTGTAGAGGGAATATTTTTCTCGTCGGCGTTCGCTGCCATATTCTGGCTGAAAAAGAGAGGCCTTATGCCGGGCCTCACCTTTTCCAACGAATTAATATGCAGGGACGAAGGCTTACACACAGATTTCGCTTGCTTGATGTTCTCCCATCTTCAACACAAGCCACCCATGGAGGTTGTTCAACAAATCATCACGAGTGCCGTCACAGTTGAAAAGGAGTATCTGAAAGGTGCAACTACCCTACTTCCTGAAGAGTGACCACGGCTTGCTGATTCGCGCTGAAGATGCGCTGCCAGTGGCAGTCATAGGCATGAACGAGAGCATGATGGCCACATATGTCGAGTTTGTGGCAGATCGCTTGCTTATCAGCCTTGGTGCGAAGACCGTCTTTCACGCGAAAAACCCATTCGATTTTATGGAGATGATTTCGGTGGAGGGTAAGACCAACTTTTTTGAGCGACGGGTGTTGGAATACAGTCGGGGTCAGGAGCGCCCATTCAGCATGGCGTGGAAGGGCGGAAGGGAAAATGGCCAGAGCTCTATTACTTTCGAAGAAGCATTCTGATCAAAGTGCATAATAACCGGGCAGGGCGACGCCAGCCATTCAAATATCTTACTATGTGGTCATGATACCTTCAACTGATTTTCTTTGTGTACTTGTCAGAAATACTAAAGCGGCATATGACGTGTGTGTACTTGTGATCTGCAGCTTGTTGCCATGCTATTTGCTATTCTATTGGGTGAGTAGCGAAGGTAGATGGAGGTGGCTAATGTGTGACGCAAAAACCCGTAGCGAGCATCCCCGAGCAACGAGATACTGTGTGGTCCAGTTGAAGTGGAAGCGAGTGGAAGCAAGGGATATATCAAATCCTTATACATCGTAATACCTTCTTACATTGAACACCCTTGAACTCCGCGCATATGCATGACACGGCAAGCTGCGGCCAGAAAAACCGCTTTGCATCAGACAGGCAGAGGATCTGTCAGTGGCTTGAACAGGGCAGTACAGACGAAAGACGACTCAAGTGACGAACGGCGAACCTGGGACGGCGCGAACTGAATAGGACATGATGCGCCATCACGCGCTTACATCGAGGAAATGTGGAGTAGCGAAAGTTCGCCTAAAAGCCTTCACTATCTGTTCTGGGAATATCGCTTCATAGTATGAATGAACTGCGGGAAGAAGCAAATCACTGTTGAGGCATGACCTCAAGGTAAATATCAAAAGTTATCAGTCTAAAGTTTCGAGTTTGCAAATGGTGATGGCACCACATTCATACTGGGAAGAGAAATGATATTCAATTAAGCATAGGTGTTGCATAGGCGGGGTCCCAATTTCAATCTCTTTCGTTCACTTTGCGTCGACGATGCGCAACCTCTTCTCTGGCCTAGTGCTTGCGCTGTGAGCAGCGCTTTCAGCGTGACCGTCTGATTCGTCCCGTCAAGCAGTGGACAACTGGGAAGGTCTCGACTCTCAACGCACCGTCTGGTGAACGGTATCGCTATGGATTTCAGTTTCGCATTATCTAGAGAAGTAAAAGTGTGCATACCTTCTTCTGTTTGGACTCTTGAGGTACTGTGAAAAAGGCATCTTCGTAATCGCTCTCTGAGTCCGAGGCCCACTCGATGAAATTATCCGGGACTACGAAGTCATGGATACTATCTGTAGACGAGATATACCCATCTTCGTCGTCGTCTTCAGGATAGTCACCATCGCATTCGATGCTACTGTCCGAGTCTGAGTCCGGCACACAGTCCTGGTCGTCCAACAGTTGGTACGATTGCCAATGGCATTCGTCACATTCTTCTTCTGCGTTGTGAAACGGTATGTGCGTTATCTCGAAGTGGAAAACCTGATCTTAGTACTAACCGATGTTTTTGTAGCACTTAGAGAGCGCGGAAGGGTTTGTATATACCACGGTAAGGTCGACTTGCAGAGGCAGCCCTCCCATCAGCGAGACATGATACGAAGGAGGAAACGCGACGTACTTCGAAAGGGACAGAAGCGGTCGGCACAGATCATTACCTCCTTTTCTTGCCCATCGATGGTCGTGTCGCAGACTTCGACATCTTCGCCGCAGAAACAAGAAGGGATCCGGAATGCGGAGTTCACAGAGTGAGCTTCAAGCAAGGATGGGTGAATTTTCTTGCCGTCCTCTGTTGTTGGGCTGACGTCATTAACGTCAATGATATTGGGACTGGACGAGAGCTGAAACGTACTAGTGTATTTCAAGTAGAAGCGGGGCGTTGCCGCCTCGAACACTCGTAGTTAGGTGTATAGAAGTGCTCTGGGATACACCTGGAAGAAACATGATTGGACTGTATTTACGACAGACATCTCTGCTCTTAAAAGTACGTGGATGGCCTTCGCTATCTCAACCACTCATGGAAGAGAAATGAGCTCGTCGATTGCCAGGTTGGAGAAATTGAGTCCCTGTTAGCAAGATCTAGATTTTGGTCGCATAAATCTAAGATTGGCGCCTAAACATTTACCGTCATCGATGGGCTGCAAAGGGAAAGGCAAAAACCAGCGGCAAAAACACGCGAGATCAATTTGGCATCCCGTACCTTCTCGACTTAGCGGGTTCACCACATGTCTAGTTCGAGTTAAGTAGTATCGGCGTCTGTAGCACCCCACCTGATCTCCATCGCTGGGGGCTCAAGGTTCCTAGCTTCATTTGGGCATGGAGGCCAGCAGCCCGATCGGTTCGTTCCTCGATCGTAGCGTTGCGGCTTCAACGTGATCAACGGGTTTTCCAGCGGTTTTAAAAAGGAATCGCGCTGGCGAGGCGGCCTCTGTCGAAATCAGAAGGTACCTTAGGCAACGGGTTGCATTGGTTCAGACATGGTACCGCTGGGTCTCCTGGACGTTCCCGATGAATTGCTTCTCTATATACTCAGATGTGTAACTCGCAACGGCATTAGAGCGGTCATGGGACTTCATACTCGCATTCATGGGGTAGCTGTGGGCATTCTCTACAGAAGTCTCGAAATAAACGACGCTACTCGTTCTGGGCGGCTTTGTCTTCTTGGACTGACGTCAAAGCACCCACTATCACAGTCTATGCAATATTGCAAGGCTATTCGATCGTTCGGCGTCAAGACATTGTCAGAGTGGGGAAGGGCCTTGATCAATGCCATGCTTTTGGAGGTTCTCTCCTGCGCCACAAATATCGTTCAGCTCACGCTACGTACTGAGCCTGACCACTCCTCTGCTCTCGTGAAATATCTTGATAGCAAACTGCCTGGATTCTTCAGAGACCAACCCCATCATTCGAAGTTCATAGCTGATGTTTGGGCACCAAGATCTGGCCCGGGGGTGCGGAGTTTCTGGTGCCTACCAAGCCTGCGATCGCTGTGCGTTGGGCGGGAGTTTAGATTCGTGCGACTCTTGGCCCATAGAGCGGTGGAAGACTTGGAGCTTGATTATATTGCGAACACAAAGATGTTGACTTTGTTTCTCACGTCCCTAGATCTTTCTGCCAACAACCTTTCGTTGAAGCAACTTTCAATCACCCTGCATTACTCAGTTCATATTATCGGAGCGCTGCACTGCATACACGACAGCGCACCTCACCTCCAGAGTCTTTTCATCAAGCAACTGGGCTCCCCACGCCCAACGGTGAGTGGGGTTGTTGTGTCTTGGGCAGCTCTGCAGAGTACGGCTTGGCTGATTCCGTCTCAACCCGTTAGGAATGGATAGAAGCTTTCGTTACTTATCCTAGTCTATTCCGAGAATTGCATGAAGCGTCGTTTTCTTGGTCGTCACATTTTGACAGCTGACCGTTTGACTATACACAGGAGGTTGAGGTGTGGAAGTCGACGATCGCCAGCTCTTGGCCGGCGATGAGATCTCTGAGAAAGTTATTCACTCGCCTGACAGCTGGTCCTATAGTAAGCGAGGTTTCTGACGATTCTCATTGGGACATCAGTGGGCTTTCATTCGCAATCAACGTCGGCGCGTAGTCCCCCCTACTAAGAGACAGGCTGTCGAGTTTATTGCAGCCATATGACTTCATATGGAGCTTTTTGAGTCAACGCCAATGATCGGTGGCATTCGTGCGATGTGAATATCCAAGTATAGTAGTATATAGAACGTGGAATCGAGGCCAGTGCCATGATACCTTTCTTGGACCTTGTCCATACTACATAAGAGGGTGGTCATGAGTCTGCGGTCTGCGACTTCATTTGGCATATAAGTAAACAAACGTCCGGTCAGTCACAGATGCCGGCCAGTCTCAGTGACCTTGGCCTGGATTTCGAGGAGTACAACCTTCCTTTCTCCTGACCATATTCAAGTGCTATAACTTCATCTTTCAGTGCAGGACGTAGTTGCACGTTGACGCTCGAGGAGGGGAACATCATTTTTGACCAGTGTACGCACAGGAAGGAATGAAGCCTTGTTTAAACCACTTCAATTCGTGTTTAGATACTCTCAAACGTTGTACTAGACGCCAGAACGATTTGACTCCTTCTATGTGGAAAGCAACAGACTCTTTGAGAACCGGCACCGTGGTTATAAAAACTGTGTACCACAAGCCGAATGCAGCTCAAGAGGTTCTCAGAATACTTAATACCCTTCATGCTTTACATGCGACGGCATTGGAAGGATCTCAGTGAGCATTTATGGATTGTGATGACAAGGCGGTGCGCGTTGAACAGAATTTAGATATCTGCAGCAGTTTCATGATTATCAGATGTGGGGCATGTTCCATGTCTTCATATTTGAGGCGCCCAGCAAAATGCTACAGGAAGTAATAAACGATGACAGGTTTTTCCCCTTTCCGAGGATCCACTTACTTCAGATAGCATTACAGATATCGCGAGGTTTAGACTGTAAGTATAGATCAGGAGCTCTCGCTAGTCAGGGAGGGATAGGCGCCGACAAGATCACAGACATCCACTCGCAACTCCTTGTTCATACCAAGCTTAGTCCAGGGAACGTTATGCTGGTTCACGGGGGCCACTCCCCAGTGCGTCCGTCGAATGAGATTATATCTCATCCCGAGGTGGTTCGTGACCATAATACTTGTACCATCAGCTTTGCAACTTTGTTTAGGTCCTTCACAGCTGCCAAGTACGAATAACGGAAATCGAAGCAGCTGTTGCCATTGGCTCGTATGCAAAAGCCGGACGGAAGCTTTCACCGTTTCAAGCCCCTGAAACTCTACTCGGTGAGAACGAAGTGGGGACGAGATCACAGCTCTGATATCTCGTAGATGGGATGCCTATTACTCAAAGCGCGGATATTTTTTCGTTAGGTTGCATCGTCTTTCAACTGGAGACCGGCAAACCCTTCCTTTGGACAAATGGAGCAGTCGACGAGCTGCTGTTTCTCATGGGGTGGTGTCCACCAACAGTAGTATGACTATTGTGGTAATTACCATGGATGGGAAGTCATGTTTGCCACGGTAGTCATGTCATGACTATTCATGAATATCCTGCATCTAGTGGTGAGCAATAGTCATGGAGTAGTCATACTACTATTCTGCAATGAATATTCATATTCATAGTCATGGAATAGTCATGTTAGTGGGAGAAGCAGTAATCATGATATTCATGATAATATAGCAGTTGATGGTGATTATATAATGGATCAAACCTGGTCTAAAAACCTTATTTTTAATGATGGGGCTTCACTCTTTTCAGATTATGGCCTCAAATGCTAACAATTGTTAAAATAAGGTGCTTCCCCCACTCTCCCAGGGTGCATTCAGCCCCAAATTAAGTCCAGGTATTTGGTTGCAGTTGTGGCTGTAATCACTTGTCATAGGTATGAATATTCTCTAAGTCATGCAATAATCATCACTATTACTGCCTATTACATGACCATTACTATTCCCTACCCTAACCTCTAACCCTAACCCTAACCCTAACAAACCCTAACTCTAACTGTCCTAGTCTCAAGTGTTGCAGTTAGGGTAAGCGCAACGCGCTTACCCTAACTGATGGTCCGCGCTTCATAGACTGTATTACCATAAATTATGTATTTAATTAGCATTATTTATCCATGATTATTCATGATTATAGCAATGATTACCCATGATTAACATATGATTATCACCATGAACATTAGATGATTACTTGCATGAGTATCCATGACGAGTTTCCTGAGTATTCAGTGAATATTTCATGAAAATCGCATGAATAACACTTGAATATTGTATTTCCACTCCCATAGCAATATTCAATGATATTCATGGTCCAGTATTCATGTTTTGGCACGCTATTTGTGACTTTCCATCCATGGTAATTACAGCAATAGTCGTACTATTGCTGGTGGATACCAGTGTCTCATGGAGAAGCGCATGGGCTGCTTTCCGGCGTGCTTCACTCACGAATCGCTTCGTCCGGCGGAGCCAGCTTCCCGCCATCGGATTGTCTACCCACCTGTAGGCGTGCTGCTGCATCCCCTCTCTGTATGGCGTGTGCGAGAATGCCGTGGGCTAACAGTCAGTCACGTCGCTTCGGCTCTTCATGCATTGGCAGGTGTAATGAGATTGCTGCCTTCTAGAGCTATATACAACATCCTATCATGAGTGACTTCATACGAAGTTGCTTGAACTTGGACCCTGCGAGGCGTTCAGATGCAGGAAGACTTGTGGAGCATCCGCTGTTCCTAAATGGCCGAGTCTAATTGTGCCCGACGGGCGCTTCCCACGACGCGTGACGCGTGATCAGGCGCGCCTAAATTAGGAGTGTCGAGATCGCGAATACTGTGCTCTGAGGCCTGGAGAGCTTGATTCATGACAGTCGTCTTTCACATACCATTTTATAAGAATTAATGCAGCTTTCGTCAAATCATTTATATCTTCGACCACGGTAATTCAGGGGTTGTTGTGCACCAACCAGTCACAATGTATCCCTCTTTCATTGGCTCAGCGTAAGTGCATGAGCACCTTCTTCGCTCATGATGATACTAATAGCGTGAATAGAAGCCAAGCATATACCGCTGAAGACCTGAAGCGCCTCAAAGATCAAGACGAGGAGTTCCGTGTTAGAATCAACCTGCGGAGTCGTCATCTTCACTCGAACGGGTGTAGGCGGTGCCGGCAACATTCTCTCCTCGTGAGTATCGAGCAAATTCTTGGATGTCGCTGAACACAACACTTCCGCAGTGTGTTCCCGAAGGTCAGTCCTGCGAGCACTGTCTCCGTGACCAAGAGCAGGTGTGTTCCAAGGTATATCAACGCTGCCAATGTGTTTAGATAGCCGTCAGTGCTCTCACGGAGATCCCTTCGCACACTTCCAAGGAGTACTCGGATACGGAAGGCGTGAGTAGGAGGCCCTTCTCTCTTCGTTCCATCCTGATGTTCGTCAATGCAGCGCACAACATTCCTATCTCCACACAGGCGTCTCCACCTAGGAAACAGCCAACATCACAGGCCAGGGAAGTGAAATATGGTGCCCCACGACCTTGTAAGTTTGTTTTGTTGATGGTCGAGGTATTCTCCTCATTTCGTCCATTATAGTGGATCTGACTGCCTATGGGCATTATACCCACGAAATCATCGCCGCTGCCCAAGCAGTTGCTTCTGTGCAGTCGGGGTCGCCTGAAAAAGTCATGGATGTGATGGCGCTGGCAAACTTCATGGTCGCTGGGCAAGGATCCACGGCTCCAGAGACCATAGGTTTTCCTAGCTCACTTCCTGTTGGTAACACTTATGGCGATGCAACGAATAATCACTCGTTCTCGCCTAGCACTTTTACCTATGGCAATGAAGGGTGAGATCATTTTCAACCTCTTAACGCGTGTTGTAACGGTGGTAAACAGATGTAATATGTTGCCAGCTTTCAACGCCTGGTGAGGAAACCGTCTCAATCGTCGTAGTTGCCGTCTCAGTGCTGACATCTTTCAGGCCTGATTCGAACAATCTCGTCGCGTCCAGTGGCGCCATCATCCAACCGGCACATCCCTTCCCAGCCTATCTTCAGAACCAATGATCACATCGAGTCTCAATGCTTCTTCCGATCTTTTTACGAGTGATGGGTTAGGCGACGTATGTAGATATTTAACATGATCATTGTTTCGAATCCATTCGCTCTATCATCTGCTGAAGCGAACATCGTACTTTTGCAGCAAGGGAACAACCCGGCAGATTTGTCTCAGTAGTCGCGAAATGATGTTAATTTCGTACGAAAATTATTTGTTTGAATCTGGCCCCCCATGTACTCTATTTGCATCTTCGGCCTAAGACCATGCTTCGGTTTTTCTTCTTGAGTGGAGCGCCCTTTTTTGTGCTTCATAATTCGGCCGAGCTCCGCAATTCAGCGAGGTGTATATGGGCTGCTCTGTATTATGCCGTAATGTGGAGAGCGGAAATGACTGACTATCCTCTGTACGGAGACTGTTGAAGCGGCCGTGTAAGGGGGGAAAAAACGTACGAACATTCCTTTTATGGTATGGCCGTTCCTGGGCGGAGTGTGCATGTGGGTTGACAAGATCTGCTTCTAAGCTCAACTCAGCTTGGATATGCTAGGTCTCCGTTTGGTCATTGGGTGCCGGCCAGACTTGGGATGCTTGTGGTGCACTTAGCTTAGGGGTCGATTAGTATTCTCGGGCTCAATGCCTCACCGTGGTTGATGAAATAAGGCCAGGCGATTGTATCTCGGATACATTTGGAACATGAAAAGATGGAGAAGTTGACCATGCCCGTGTACGTCGCATGGACCTGTACCTGTACTGTGGCCGTAATGAACTCTGCTGTTGAAATAGTCAAGAGGGCCATCGAATAGTAAACTGCTTAAGCACCCACCCTAACGATTGATGAGTGACGGCCTAGCTAGAGAAGCAAGGATAGTGAGTGCTACCGAGGTTGCCAAATATCAACATTTGCAGTGCGATCGTTATCTTCATCACATCACTCGCTCGTCGTTTTCAAAGAACTCAAGGGACCGTGGTGCTGCTGAGGCTTCCGTAGAAGATGTTGCTCAACCTTACATAGCCAGAGGTCACAGTTGGGAGAGAAAATTGATATCATGGCTTGAAGATAGCAAGTATCTCCTAACCGTTCCCTCCACTATTGCAACGAGCATAAGTTTAAGAGAAAACATCTTGGCTGATGACCGAGAGCACTTTTTTGTGGCAGGCGTTGTGTTTAATCCGCCGAACGGCGTGTTGGCCCAACGATTTGCAGAGCAGGGAGAGATTCCGGTTATATTTCGCACAATGAAGCCGGATTTGCTGGAGATCAGGAGAGAGAAAGGAAGGATGGTATGGACAGTTATTGATGCAAAGGCGTCAAATTTTGTAAAGGTTGGTGGAGCTTTGGAATCCATGATGTTACGGTTACTAAGTCCGAAGAGACAACACATCAGATCCAAGTGTTCCTTTACCATACGTGTCTAGAGTACCTCCTTCAAGGTCCTTTCCTTGAGCCATCAGGCAGGGTGGGGGTTTGGCTCCCGCCCCAAGATCCGACTCGGGGATATGGCTCAACTCCTTGTATTTCTGATATCAAAACGACAAGGATAGGCGCTCTGGCGCCATCCATACACCGTCTTATATTCAAGACTTTACCTCAGAAATTAGCGTTGGTTGGTGATGAAGTAGAGTGGCATCTTAATCCTCTTTGCTCTGACTGTGAATTCGAAGCTGGTTGCAAGGCCCAGACGGTAGAGAACGCTCACATTGGAACAATTCCTAACCTTTCTCAAAGAGAAGGGCATTCGCTACGCAGGTTGATCAACGGAGCTGCGCGAATCATGCCAGGCTTCGATTCTATCCGGTCCACGGACATCGAGGATTTGCATTTCCTTGTCACAGAAGCTCAATGCAGGAAGGTTTTACAGACACACATGCACTCGGACTTCGAGGAATGTACAGCCACTCTGGCTGTACAAATGGAGAGCAGCAGGAATGAGATTCAGTTTACAAGTCCAATTTTAGAGTCTGTGCGGGGTAATGTTATCAAAGTGCGAACTCTACGTCCACAGCGCGTCATTTGGTCTCTGATCCCCTCTTCTGAAAAGGTCATTCCACGTGTGAGCACGACATGTCCACTGTCCGAGGATTTTACAGTGGTCATGTCTGTACTTCAAGACTTCTCAACAACAGATGGGCTTGTCAAGGCCTTTCACGTGAATGTGTATAATAATCTGACATGCGGCGATGATCCATGGTTTTCTCTCCTAGGAAAGGAAGAAGGCTTCATATCGAACATGGCGTACATTCTGAGTAGAATCAAGGCCTATAGAGCTTCTCCAAGTTCGGCACAATTTTACGTTTGGTTACCCTCTGAGGATGCCGCCATTCAGAAGCATTTAAGGGTAATGAGCGGTAGGCATAGAAGCAATTCACAAGACGAAGAACTTCGTCAGTGCATCCATACCCTGGCTCATGGAACATCGTGGGCTTGCACCCCATTCAGTCCACCTGTGATGAATCACGGGCTCTACCACTTTTTGCACAAGCGAACACAATCTTCCGGGGAACTAGGCGGTTTCTTGAGAAGGATGGGCATGGCCACGCGAGGAGGTCCAGAAGAGCTGAGAGGGAGGATACAAAACTATGTTGAAGAAGCGAAGCCCCAACATCCGGTAGTGGCGCCACCTATCACTGCTTTGAGAACGGAAGTGGAACGCGTCTTGGCATTGCCGATCCCAGGTCGCTGGGGTTTAGCTGAATGCTATTCAGCGCTGTTCTCCACCATGTCCTCTTCCGTGAACCTCCCTCCAGATACCCAGATATTTGTATCCCTGCAGAAGGGAAACTCAAATGATGCAAAGGATGCACTTTCTTTGCGCACCCAGATGGTATACACCGTTCTGAAGTCTCTTCGAGTTCGCGCGCGGGAGAGTGCAAAGGCAGTTTTTGTGGCTATCCCACAACCGTTCCCTCGAAGGAATCAAAGTCTTTGCCAGCAAATCCACTTAAAGCAACTCTTTTCCATACAAGAGGTATTTAACGACTAATCATGTGAATATAGTCATAGCACTGATCTAATAGCACGAGGCGATTTGTCGCATGCAAGACCTATGGTCTCAAAGGGCTGACCATTCTCATCCGGTCATTTTGGAATATATCCTTTCTGAAGGAGTCGATGATGGTATCCACGATTTCTTTCGCCTATTAAATGGCAAGGTTGAGGTCGGAGACGGATCGTATCTTCATATCCTTATCGAGGAGACTGATGAAGAGACTATTAATATACCAGTTGAATTTGCCTTTGACGATCTGTTGTTTTCCGGAGCACCCTTCCCCTTTGGTATGGAGGCTGGGAGCAGATGGGAACGTTGTTCGAGTCGGGTTCGCAGCAAGATACAGATAGTGGACATCACGCAGGTCTCCGTGGAGGAAATCGTGGGCATGCGCATTTGGACCAGGTCACGGAAGCCCCTTAGGCCAGGTCAGAGGTACCGACTGCTTACACGGCTGGTGGACTTTATTACGGATAAAGTTTTAGCGTGTCTTTTTGAATGTGACCTTCGTTGGGCAGATGCGCAGATCAGCTGCTCAGATCGCAAGCCTGAGCGAGACCATCGGAATATTCCATTTATCCAGCTCATCGCTGACCCTGCATCATTTGGAAAGAACGCTATGCATGAAGCACTCTTCAAAGCTGGTGAACATATGCATATGGTCTACGATAGCTCAACGATTTCTGAAGGCAACAACATGAAGTTGCTTTCGTGTGGGCAGTCGCAATATGCTGCTGTTCAATCCGTGCTATTAAACAGGCTGACAGTGATATGGGGCCCCCCAGGTCTGTCGGATGAAGTCATTAACAACGTTTGCTGACATTTTGATAGGGACAGGGAAAACCCACACTTTTTCACTTGCCCTCTTGCGACTGCTTGAAGCCGAGTGGAGACTTGGGCTAAAAAGAACCAGAGTAGTCTTTGTTACCGCGTTTACACACGTCGCCATTGAGGCATGCATCGCAAAATTACTCCTCGTCATGAATGCATATCGCGAGACTTATGGGGCATCATGCGAGTGGTTAGATAGCATTGTTGTGGAGAAGGTTGCTCAAGGTTACTCGCAACCATTCTCTGATAGTGTTAGCAGAACGTATATATACGCGGGTACACTCTATCAGGCAAGTGTTGTCGATTTGATGAGTAGAGGTCAACCTTCATTTTTTATGTAGCTGAACACATTTGGGAAGAGGAATGGGGTCAGCGTCGATTGCCTTATTGTTGATGAAGGCAGTCAAATCCCTTTGGGTAGTCTTGCGCTTGTTTTACGCACGTTCAGTCGGGATGGGCGAATTGTAGTTGCTGGAGACACGAAGCAATTAGGACCCATCATTCGAGGCAGCTACCAACTCTCAGATAATCGCTGTTTTCACCGTTCTGTTCTCGACTTTCTCTCCTTAACAGATATATGGCCTAATTTTTCGCAAGGTAACATTACTTCTTCATCTCGTTGTGATTCTGTTGTCCAGCTTGTTGAAAATTTCAGGCAAGTATGAAGACTCGCCGCCCAGAGGTGTGTCAACTGATAGCAATACACAGGATGCCAGGCGACGTAGGAAAAGTAGTATCCTTTCTGTATCCTATCGAGCTTCAGAGACAAGCCAAGGCGTGCACCAAGGCAATAAGTCGAGGGTTGGCGGAGTTAAGAAACATGCGCATTGACCTTCCGATTCGAACATCGCTCTTTCAGCAGGTTCGCCGATGTCTGTTGAACATTGGACAGGCTGCTGAAAGTGCTCGGGATAAGGCGGGCAACATGATTCTGTTTCAGCTACATGCTTCGTCTGGGCGCTCCGAATGTATATCTCGAGATATGTGTGCTGCCACAGAGGCATCGGTTGTCGCTTCGTTGGTCACATGTATTCTCTTCTGCTCCCCTCTAGCATCGATCATGGTAGCAACCCCGAAGCGGGCTCAAAGAGATGCGGTCAGAGTGGAACTGGATAAGTCCCAGCCAGCGTGCCGCAATCATGACTCTCTGGAGGATGCGATGGCGAAACTTTCTCTGAACTCTTATGCCGGGGATGTAACAGTGGACACCGTCGAGCGGTTGCAAGGTTGAGCCAATTTTTAACATAAATCGACGAAGATGCTAACACCGAGAGTAGGCTCTGAGGCGTCTGTGGTTATATGCGTCTTCACAAGCCATCAGGGAAACGTCGAAGATATGCGGTTTCTTCTCGACTACCGGCGACTCAATGTTGCTTTCAGCCGGGGGAAGGCGCTGTGTGTTCTGGTAGCAACAGCCTCCATATTTGTGCCACCTGTATCCGTTCTGGGTGATGGTGATGTTGTGGAAGGGCTGGGGTATATCAATGAGTTTAAAGACCATGCATATTGTTGCGATGTTTTTGCCTATGAATAGTGGCGGGAAGATGGAGAATGATGTATCTTAGACATAACCATTTATAAAAGTTGTAGTAACTCCTAGACGCATACGCCAACAAGAAGGTGCCAAGATTGAATGTTGTATTGAAGTTCGGGCGCTTATTACAATGCCATCAAGCTGAGCGATATCTCCCGTACTTCCTCAAGGAGGGGTGGGATAGACCCGACATACTCCCTACATGTTCTTAGACTCTGCGAAGAGACACTCATTACACCCAGACCCCATAGCACATCTCGAGATACGAGATAATTGTTAGATTAGATAGGGTCGATTACCCAGCTAAGCGCTCGTTACACTCGTCGCTTGTCATACAAATTGAAAAGGCTTTGCTGCGGTGTCGTTTTCCTGGTGTTTATAAGCATAGAGGGGCATAAGAATAGTTACAGACAGGATGTATAATAATTCCAATTATCTAGGGCTTAGAGTCTATAGAGCTCTGTGCCGTCCTAATTTGGGAAGGTTCGCCCCTATCGATATGTTCGGCTGTCGCTGCTCGCGTCAACTTCGCGACGAGCTTTATCCTTATTTAGCAGTGCCTCCTGAGACTGGTTGCCTGCGAGAACCTTGTCCGCCTCCATTCGCACTGACTTGTAATTCGCTATGGCCCTACCGGGCGGACCTGGACACCTTTAGAAAACGAAATAGGAGGCATAACCATTTAGGAGTACAGACGAGGGTTATTTACATCAGGATACGTATATACACACATTTTAATCGAGTCCGCTGTCTGTAGAGGTGGAGTCTGATTGCGAGTGAAAGATCATAGTGGATAGCGAATGGGTAGATGTGAGAGCACCAAAACAGTAGAAGGATAGCGGGTTGATCGACTAAACAGCCTCCATGGGGGCGTCACCGTCGTCAGGAGCCAAATCGGGGGAGGGAGCACGGGATGCGCCATTCATGGCAGCGTCTTCAACGATGTCACCGTTCTCGTCCACTGTGCCTGGCTCCTCGTCGGAAGTGCCTTTCGAGAACTCGACAAGCGAGAGCTCTTTCGCAGCCGCAAGGAGTTGAGCCATATTGAAGGTCCCGGCGCCCACGGATGGAAGAGGCTGAAAGAAGACGCATTTGAATCTCTCGAACATTTCGACCTGACCACCGAATATTTCTTCTATTGCATGGGCTTCGGATGTGTTCGCGATGAGTCGATGAACAATGGAGCCAATCAAATCCTTTTTGGCCTTTCCTCGCTGAGCATGAGTGTGTGCCATGGCGAGCATAATGCGCGCAGACGCAATCTCCTCTTCCATCTCAGTAGCGAGTCGCGATAGGTCTATATAAGGAGGTTAGATCAACGAGACATGGTTAAAGATGAAGAACATACTGGCGCTGGCGTACTCATAACGCAAAAAACCAGCAGACGCGGTCACACGCCTTGGGCGTCGAACTGCGGTGAACTCGAGATCACAGGGCTGGCGGCCTCGTTTACAGACGATGCAGCGTTTATCAAAACCTTGTGTCTCGCACTCTTTGCCAGTTAGAGAGCAACGAGAGCAAGGGGCTACAACCTAGGAGAGAAAAGAGAGGATTTTGAGTCCAAAATAGACAAATGAAAAGGATATGACTCACCAGTTCTCCTTCCAACTCCTCTAGAATGGGATCAGATACTTGGAGGAGAGCCGAAGGTAAAGAATCAAAATAGGGAGCAACGAGGATGCGCTGGCCCTTAGAGTCATAGACAGCTGCGACCTCCGGGGAGTCCTCTTTCTTCTTGCTCTTCCTATTTTTCCTCTTCTTGCTTGCTTTTGGCTTTGAGGCCTCGAAAGGATCTTCATCAGCATCTGCGTTATCGGCATCCACCTTCTCCTTCCTCTTCCTGGAACTCTTCTTGACACTAGACGAGAGAGGCATTGCCTCAACATCTTCCTTTTCCTCTTTCATGTTAACGCGTCCAGTCCTAGACTTCTGGTGCATTGATCTCGTTTGACGGGGAGTATATGGCTCTTCGAGATCTTCATCTTCATCCTCTCCATCGAGCTCGTCCTCGCCTTCGGATGACGACGACGAACCCTCTGGGGAGCTGAGTACAACAGGTCCCGACGTGCCTGCGAGAACAAACGAATGTCAGGAAAGATTTACATTGCGAAGCACGATCAAAGGTAACTCACCCAGTCGAGGACGCTTTGGAGGACGTTCACCTTCAGACAATTCCTTGGTTTTGCCCGCGGGCACGGGTACAGGTTTAGAGGAGGAGCCAGGACGAGTAGTTCCACCTGGCCTCGGCGTCGCCTTAGAGTTAGAGGGGTGCGATTGAATTTGGCCGGCTGAACGACGGGATGGGCTGCTTCCAATGCCCGAGCTGGTGACTTTTGAGTCTGCTGGGCGACTGGAGACCTGACGGCCAGGTGATGGGTTATCGCCTCCAGCGACGTTGAGCTTTGGGACTGCAGTAGGACCCTTGGATAGCCTCTTCTCATTGTCGTCCTTACGGCTTCGATGATTTCCACTCGACGATGGTGGACCGACCCCAGGCAAAGGATTCAAGGCCCGAGAGGCTTTGCGAGATTGAGGAGGAGAAGGGCTATCATCCTCCGAGGTTTCTTCGTCTTCGGAATCGGTAGTGGTTGTGAAATCGAAACTCGGACGAGGAGCACCTGATCGAACGAGCTCCGAATATTCCTGAATGCAGGCAGAGTCCTAAGGATATGCGATGTTATTAAATCGAAGAAAGGAACTAGGCAATGGAAAGCTCACCACTACGAAGCGACTGGCTGGGAGTCGGATGTCGGCGGAATGGTTAGGGGCGATGTAGGCAGGAAAGCCATAAGGAGGCATCAGGAAGAAACACTCCCATGGTGTGTCATCGTCCCAACCGTCGTGACCTTTCTCGACCCAATCGATGACGCTGTACATCGGAAAACTTTCAAGAATGACGACAGACAGGCTGCAGAGCAAGACGTGGAAGGTAGAGTCGAGGCCTTCTTCTTCTTTGAGGCGAGCCTAAAAGACGATGTTTGAAATTGAACAGCAAGACGAAATCCTGACGCACCAAAACAGAGAAACGATCTTCAATTTTTGCCAATATAGCCTTCTTCATTTTGGGCTGAGTAGTCTTGTTTTTGAATACACTGAGAAGCTCTTGCAAGTCGTCAATGATGGTCGGGTCAATGGGGTGGTCGTCGTGCGTTTCGTCCATTCCGGAAGAGTGAGTGAGAGATGTGGTGGAAATTACTGGAAAAGCCGCGAATGGGCACGGACGAGGCTCTTATAGGCGCCCAGGTGAAAAATTTAGAAGGTGATGGTAAATAAGGATAAAGTTCGTCTTAATTCGTCTTGGTAGAGCACAAACATTGAAGGATCGTGACTGCGACGCGAAGTGAACACGAGAAGTGAAAGCCAAACATATTGATAGGGGCGTACTTTCCTGAATGAATATTGATAGGGGCGTATTTCCCTGAATAGGACAGTACTGATCACAACGGGAACTCTGAGCTGAAAGTCGACTCTATGCCGGTATACCCCCCAAAAAAGGTGGTCCATGGTCGCCTTTGTACATTAAGCAACAAGTATCGAGACTTTGATAGGCTTACTTATACCAGAGACGATCTAATTCAAACTGAACAACGAGCTACCACATGGAATTCCTTACATCACCCGCACTACTGGTCACTCTACAAGCTGAGATGGACTTGATTGATTGGCGCATATTCTCGCGTAATTATGAAGTGGTCCTCTCGAACCCGGCATGTCAGAACCCGACATGTCGCGGCCGCCATGTCCTCTGTACATCGTCCAAAGTGACTCTTGGTTGTATCAATTGTCTGCGGGACAATGTGTTCTGCCCCCTCATCAACACCTGGTTTGCTACCTGCATTCAGACGCAAGTACGTTGGTCTGCCCATCAAGCGCGCCTCGAAGTCATTACGATAAGAGGCTTTCGTTCTACGTGCTAAAGCTGTCCAGGTACTTCCACCATTCCTCTCTCTCTCTCATCAATGGACGAAACCCACGACGACTACCCCATTGACCCGGCCATCATTGAAGAACTGCAACAATTTCTTCGTATATTCAAACGCAAGACCACTGAGCCGAAATTCAAGAAGGTTATATTGGCAAAAGTTGAAGATCGGCTCTCTATTTTGGTACGTCTGGAGTTTATGGTGTTGTTCGATTTCCAACCTCGTCCTTCAGGCTCACCTCATGGAAGAAGCGGGCCTTGGCTCTACTGTCGACCACACGCAAACGCGCTCCTCTAACTCTAGGGCGGCGTTGAGGCCAATGGAACTCTCGTCCTGCCTGCTCCTCGAAGACTGTGCTCGTACCCGTGGTCAAGACCCAGGACTCGCTTGAAAGCGAACCTCCTCTAAAGCGCCTTCGATCGGGTGAGACATCACGGGCGCTTCTTGACAAAAATGTTACTGATGCTCGTTTGTTCTTTCAGACCTGTGGGGACCTATCGTCCTCAGTACCCCGGAGGTTTTCGTTTTCGTCCTCGCCCGACAGTGAAGGCGAAGTTGAGAGCGAGCCCGATGAAAAGCATGAAGAGGAAGGTCTCAGAGAGCCGTATACCCCCGTCAAATGAGAGTGATGTACCAGAAATCCAGGAACAAGCGCACTACCGTGAAAGATGAAAAGGAAGGTACGGAGGCGATGCGCCTCTCGTCCAGTGTCAAGAAGAGTCTCAGGAAGAGGAAGGAGAAGATGGATGACAATAATGCAGATGCAGACGAAGATGTCTTTGTGGCCCCAGAGCCTGTCGCAAGCACGAAGACTAAAAATTCGAAGGGCAAGAAGAGGAACGACACCCCGGATTTCCCAGCCATCTATGACTCTAAGGGCAGCGTGTCCTTCTCGCTCCCTATGTCGATTTTTCGCCCTCAGCTCTCCTCCAGGTATCCGATCTCATTCTAGAAGAGTTGGAAGGTGAACCGGTGAGTGTTATCCATTCCATTGATATAACTTGGGCTCAAAATCATCTCCTTGGATGCCAACCCTCCAGCATTGGTATACACTCGGAAAGCAGGGAAAATAAACCGAATCCGATTCAACGCGGTGAACATCCCTGTCATCCTTTAGATGGCGCAACAGAACCGTAGTAGTCTGTATATACTATGAATATATCTGGGTGTTTATCATTTGAAGCTCGGAGTATCTCATACACCACGACAAAAGCCCATGTTTGTTTGCATGGTCATGCACTACTGGGTATCTTCAAACATGGGGATCTTGAAATCGACACAGAACTGACGATGATCTCGGACAGCCCTGGACGGATGCCGTATGGATCACAGCAGATCGCTATTAATAGACGTCGTCGCTCACCTTCCAGAAGGAATAACTTAGGTGGGGTGGGACCCCATATTCATAGGATATTCATAGGATCCGAACACAGGGATAGACAACGAGTGGGTCAAGACTGACCGGTACTTATCTTGGACGAGTAACTAATCCGAGCCCATACCCTTTGAAGCGATTCGACCGGAAAGTCAGTTTTTGCAAGACACACCTTTCTAAGTCAGGCTTGCGACCAGTAGAGATCCCGACATACACTGTAATATGGCACTCACGCCGCCTCGGCGGTTCATGTATTTCTACTACGACGTTGAGTTGCAGCTGCTGAGCACTCTTCCTCCTTGCCGCGATCCAGAGATGCTATCTTTGGGTCCCTCTCTTCCTCTCGAAATTATTGACAATATCGTACTTGCGACGGCAGCCCTCGATGCCGGCGACACCCTCCTTCGCTGCGCGTTGACATCACGCGATCTATGCTCAATTGCCCGCCGACACTTCTTCAGTGGCAACCCTGTGAGCCTGGAGATCGATGACGTCCGTCTGAGGCAGCTCAAAGGCTTGCTAACCAGTCGAAATGCGACCATAAAAGCCACCATGTTCAAAACCTGGCGGTTCTCTATAGGGCCTAACCTATATTCAGATCAAGATTGGTGTAGCTTTCGAAGGCTCGGATACGTTGTTCAAAAAGGGAACATCGATCCACTTCAGTCACCCCCGGATAGGGGACCCAGAGGTTGGTTAATTCAAGGCTGTCCAAGGACCTCAGCCCCCCCTGCCCACTGGGCTATCCTGGTTTGGGTGACCCTATGGGCTGCCCATCCTGTCCATTTCTATTTTTGCTGCCGTTGGACAACCCATGCTATCCACAGTGTCTGGGGTCCAATGTTGATGGGTTATTTATACCCAAATATGTTGCTATTAGGGCAGGCTTGGACAGCCCATGGACAGCCCCTGGACAGCTTTGTTTTACTGTTTAAAATAGCTTCCAAGACAACATTGACAATTACCTAAAAAGGAAATTACATACCCCCCCTAATCAATTTACCTAAATAGAAATTTCCAAATTCAGTAATATATGAATCAGGTACCAACAATGATACATGCAGATCAGGTACCATCAATGATGTCACTGATTGACACATTTAATGTAGATCAGGTACACTACTTATTAATAGAATGAGGTCATTAATTAGCACTAATTAGTGACATCACTGATCAACACTAATTAGTGATTAATTAGTGGGCGCTTAATTAATGATCTAATTAATCACTAATTAAGATAAGGTAGACCAAAGTGTGTTCAGCCTATATCTCCTGCATCTAAGCTCCGATTAAGATGATCTAACCAGTTTTAGAAAGGTCTCATTGAGCTCTTGCCAACTACGGTCCTTGATTAGGTAATATTATTTGATGTACAACACTATTCCCTGATTTCGGAGTTTTGACAACCAATATACAATGCAGCCAGATCAGTAGTAATCCTATAATATATACTCATTTCAACCCTGCTAATATCCCTTTACACTCACTTTCAGCTGATTTACATGGCAGTTTGGCCAACTGATTACAAGCATTGAAACTTATCACAGATACCAAATACGATGGTTTTTATTGAATGATGTGTTCAATTTACACTTTGTTTGGCATTACCTGGGGCTGCGAGCTATACCAAATTGAAGCCCCAAACGAGCCCTTTCCAAAACATCTTGAATCTCACCAAACGGATAAGAACTGACATATTTATTGGAGGAGTACTCAAATATGCAGACGTTGAACAAAGCGTAACTGGCAATCCATACTTACACATTATCATTTTCCAGTACTCCACTAATTAATCACTAATTAGTGTTGATCAGTGATGTCACTAATTAGTGCTAATTAATGACCTCATTCTATTAATAAGTAGTGTACCTGATCTACATTAAATGTGTCAATCAGTGACATCATTGATGGTACCTGATCTGCATGTATCATTGTTGGTACCTGATTCATATATTACTGAATTTGGAAATTTCTATTTTAGGTAAATTGATTAGGGGGGGTATGTAATTTCCTTTTTAGGTAATTGTCAATGTTGTCTTGGAAGCTATTTTAAACAGTAAAACAAAGCTGTCCAGGGGCTGTCCATGGGCTGTCCAAGCCTGCCCTAATAGCAACATATTTGGGTATGGATAACCCATCAACATTGGACCCCAGACACTGTGGATAGCATGGGTTGTCCAACGGCAGCAAAAATAGAAATGGACAGGATGGGCAGCCCATAGGGTCACCCAAACCAGGATAGCCCAGTGGGCAGGGGGGGCTGAGGTCCTTGGACAGCCTTGAATTAACCAACCTCTGGGTCCCCCCTTTCCAGGGTGACTGGAGTGCATCGATCTGATTACCGCCTTCAGCCTCCGATATGAGGTCCCGGCTACAGCATTGCGCCGAGTAACCCCGCCTAGTATTTGCCGGTTAATTCAGTCCATGGAGCGCCTTGAAGCGTTAGAACTTTCAGCACCTTTCGCAACATTGTCGAGCATTGTCGCAATCAGCAGTCAACTGGTGCGGTTACGAACCCTTGACCTCGACAATCGATACCTGGAGGAACAGAGGATGCCAAATGTGGCGCCCAATGCTTTCGCTGCTCTTGAATCAATAACTCTCAGTGGACCATCCGTCCCCTTCCTCGAGGCCTTGGCTGGGAGTACGACTTCGTGCCTGACCCACGCATCGCTGGTGGTGTCTAGCGCTTCGGAATTTGACGCCACAATGGTCTGTTTCTTCGAAGGGTGTTCCAATACTTTGAAGTCACTCGACGTTACATTGCTTGATGCAAGCTCTGTCGCAGGTATTTCGATTTTTGTCTTGTCTCGGTGTCCACTGATGTTTCTGATAGGGCTTTCTTCATGTGTACTCAAGCTTGGAAGGCTGGAAGCTCTTGAGCTCGTATGCCGTTTCAGAGAAGTCCACGGGTTCGAGGACATCCTTGAGCTTGTCTCTGCAAAAAGGGTTCAAGAACGAGATTAGGAGGAAGTTGTGTTCAAATATGGCGCTTCGAAGTGCACAAGTGTGTGTAGAGGTGGTGTGGTTTGGTCCTGGCGTGTAGCCAGAACATTGGTTTTCAGACGATGCTTGGAACTGTGACATTTCTTCGGATATATATCTTTGGATACAAATGAAATTGTTGTAGTAATAAGGAACGCGCGATAGCTTCTTTGAATCCATATGAGTGGTATGAGATTTGGTGCGCAAGAAGAATAGGGGCCAGTGCCGCGTTTAATGTAATCAAACGACACAAGTGATGAGGTTAGAAACACGCCGCTCAAGCCGCTGTGTCCCTCTCCATCACGTCCCATGCAAAGTGCCAAGAAACAATGCCTGGCCGTTCCCCGGAAATAATTGACCGAGGGATGGCAAGACCCTTTGCAACCACAGTGCAGAATGCCGCACAGACATTTGCGCAGGGGGTCGATCGATGGGAGCCAGGTCGTCTACCTACTGGTGTAGGTACAGTGGAGACAGCAGTTGGAAGATATCTGGGATCGATAGAAGGCTGAACGAAATGCTTGTTGTTTTTGCGCTTTTGCAATTATCAATGGTGCGTTCCTTGAGCTCATATCTTTTCTATCGGTACTGATTGTCCGTAGCTATCGTCGGCGCTGTATTTCTACTCCTGTCACTTCCCTCTCACCTTTGACGGGAGCGCAGGCAAGCACGCTTCAACTTCAATCAGATGGTTTTGCCTCAGCGCTCTTCTCAGATAAGCTCGACAATCTCGGAACTGGCTAAGTTTATTGGAGAATCTTTCACGCACAGCCGTTTGCAAACTCTATCATCAGTAAAAACCGCGATTCCATATCTGGTCTAGTACGCAGACCTGCTCCGCATCATACCAGCTATGCTCAACTCCCGCCTGATATGCTCCAGGTTTGCCCCAGGTTTGCCCTGATATGCATCCAGGTATGCTAACTGGAGCATATCTGGAATCCAGGTTTTTACTGATGATCCGGTGTGTCACAACAGTTTCGCTTACACCAAGCTGCGACCAAGGGATTCGGGTATCTTGATCTTAGGCTTTGAAGCTGATCGATGCTTTTACAGGCCCAAGACCCTTGACATGGCTCTCGGGGTCTGGCTCGAGTCGACCGTATTCGTCTTGTTTAGTCTTCATCTTGCTGTAACAACAAGCGGCACACCTTAGCCACGCTCCGATACGATGGCGACGACAGGGTAGAGCCATTATGAGTCTTCCTGTTATTCATTGCGACTTCTCACTGACCCTTTACAGGTTAAATTCACTCATCCGCCCCCCATTTTAGTATCTTTACGTACGACAAGAGCACCAGACGCCAGTGGTCTTGGTCTTGGAAAGAGGCGGGAAGATCTGAAAGGCCAGCTGGACCGTCGTCAGGTAGATCGCATGATCAATGCATGTACGCACCGCTCATATCTTCCGCCAGCTTGATAACCCGGATTACCTCTGACTAGGCCGCCACCGCCCCCCCATCATCGACTCTGGCAATGCCTCTCGCATATTCGTCAAACCCGACCCCAAATCCTGTCTGAAGAGCCAATAGAGCTGGGACATAAGTGAGATTCCGATCACTGGTTCGAAAGCAAGCTTGGCGGCGATACCCTAGCTTCCTCGTAGTCTCCCTGGCATAAAACGCACCACCAAACGCCGGAAGTAGCAGCCAAGCGGGGTTAACACGTGAAGTTTTCTGGGTTATTTTACAACGAAGGTACATCCCCTGGTCAATCCATTTTCTGACGTGCACTGCAGTTCCTGAGTGGGCTAGTGGACGAACATGACCTAGCAGGGGTCGCCATGAATGTCCATGCAGAGGCAACACTAACCTTTTTCGGAAGTCACTCCCTATACGTTTCCGGCACCAGATCTTTTGATTGGTATCGCATCTAGCAACACCAGCAGCATCGCGTTTCGTTCAGCACCCTTGACCGCAAAAATACGGGCGATAATGGACGAAAGTGCGTCATCCTCACATTTCAAACGAAATATTGGAGCAGCAGATTTCCTTTGTGGAACGTCTATCAATCATGATCAGCTCGACGGACCCTTCTCATTGGCCAGGATGAAGATGCCATTCAACCATCCTCAGGCTGGTCACCGGGAATCCAGTATTCTCCAGGACACGGTGAGTACGGAGGTGAGCGTGGCGATGCGATGGTTCCTTGACACATTCCTGAAACTTGGCGCCGCAGCTCGTACTCATGTAAACTAGGATGGCCCACGATACCCTCAGAAGGTATATATACATCCAGATGAATGCATTAGAACGACATCACATTCGTTCTTTCTCTTCTTCTCTTCTTTTTCTTAGGCTTGCCTTCGTTGGAATTTCTTTTCACTCTCTCTTCGTTCTTCAGCAGTCGAACACTTTTCTTCAGGCCAGGGCGCCTTCCACAGCCTCCCCTTTCGACCTTCAAAGCCTGCACTTATATTTTTATACTTTTCAATTCCCGCAAACCTTTTGAACGATGTTGGTCAAATCCACTTCCTTTATCCTTCTCTCTTCTGTTATCTTGGCGTCCATTGCTGCGCCTGTTGCACAGGCACCCGATGCTGTCAGCGTCAGCGTAACCAGCGCCCTGGCCAGCTCTACTGCAGCTGCCCCATCTGTCAGCGCTGACCCTGCCAATCTTGACCCCAGCCCAGTTGCTTCGGCTCCTGGCATTGACTTTGGAGCGGCGTCTGTGCCCACCATCTCCAGTGTGGCGGCACCTTTGCCTGTCTCCTCGAGCATCGTGCCCGCACCTGCACCCACAACGGTGATCTTCAAGCCTGTTTATCACCCCCGCTCCTCCTCCTAAGCATGAGCCATCTCCTATCCGCCACACCACTAGCACCGTGCACCACATTCCCATCTATACGCCTCCAGTGCACCACATTCCTCCACCGGTCCACCATACCACGAGCACTTTCCATCACATCCCTATCTACACTCCCATCAAGCACGAGCTTCCCGTTCACCATACCACCACTTTGGAATATATCCCAGTGCATACCCCAACTCCCATCCACCATACCACTCCCGTTCATCACGTCCAGCCTCCCGTTCACACCCCACCCGCTCACGTCCCCGTCCATGTCCCCACCTAACACTCCTTTGACAAGTGGGACGGACACGAGTCCATCAAAGGCTTCGACAACTTCTACGGCGTCTACAACTGGGACGGCTACAAGTTCGAGCAGGTATTCGTCAAGAAGGAGCACAAACTCGTCTGTAGAACCCATGAAATCCACATCATCCAGCAACGTCTCCTCGTTCTCCAAGAGATGGCCAAGAAGATCGTCGTCGAGACCATCTGCGAGCTCGAGGTTCAGACGATCGTCTTTGAGCAGTTCTACGCTGGCTTGAACGGGTTTGGACGTGATACTCGTCGGATCCCTGGTAACCACCACCAGGTTGATTGTCAAGCATTTCCCCAAGATCATCAAGCACGATGGATCGCTTGACGTTGAGGACTGGAAGCTCAGTGGCAAGGACCTTGGCAAGCACACTGTCATTGTCAAGGGCCACAACTGGGATGACAAGTGCTCCTATGGATCTGTCTGGAAGGCTTGGGGAGCTGCTCGTAAGGGATGATTTGATCTCTATGGCAAATGGTTCTAAGTGACTGTGTTCGTTGACGTTTCTTACGGCGTAAATTTCCTTTCGAATGGATCCCAGTGGTCATCCTATTACCATAGTCTTTCATTTTAGTACTAGGTCTGGTTTTATGGTGTTGGATAGTGTAAATTGCTTATAATGCTATACCCGAGATTTGGAGCGTTTAAATCTGTGTCATTGGCTAAAGAGGATTGAAACATAGCTCTATCCTACACCTGCATTGAAACATAGCTCTATCCTACACCTGCATTGAAATGTAGTTGCACTCAACGCCCAAGTTCCCACTACTGGCTTTCATCTCCACGATTGGAATAGGTCTCTTCGAAAATATGATCTTCTTCTCAACAACACCCATAATCATCCATGGATTTGGTTCGGCACTCTCCGTCAACATCCCCTGTCTTTGCGACTCTTCATCGTTCTGCGTCTCAAGCGTCTCCGGCCCTGTCGAGGGTTCCGTGTAGGACTCCTCCGGCATGCCATCATCCATCCCACCTTCGTCGCCTCGTCGTTGTGGTATTGGAGGTTGGGTACTTCGAGAGCGTGACGATGCTGACCCTGATGTCGATATTGAAGTCGCAGTAAAGGTGATAGAGGATGAATTGGAAGGCGCAGGAAGACGGTGCAGCACCGCAAGCGGTTTATTGACATTCTGTATTTTCCTTTCGAGTAGATGGTGACCATCCGTAGTGTGGGTTTGCTCTAAGACCCAGATGGAGAATCAAAGTCAACTCTTGCACTCCTTCCCTCGCTTTAAGAGCACGAACAAGCATCTCCACTTACCAGTTTCTCATCTACGCTCAACGTGCCCACAAGCTTCCCGTTTCTCTCACTGGCTACCTTTGCTTCCGTATCGCCTTGGAGTTCGATGAGGACCATCTCTGTTGACGAGAGTCGAGCGAGGCCTGCTGGAAGAGGTTGTTGGGAGATGCAAGTGTGATTGGGATGATCATTTATGTTGAATTCAAGGCTCAAATATTGCAGAGCTGGTTGACAGAGTGAATGGAGTCCAAGACGAAGGCCAGGCGCGTCAGAGGCGCAAGTGGCTGTGTCTATTTATTGACGCGTTGCTTAGCCGCAGCCCCTATGAAGTAGACAGATAGCGGTACCAGGGCAGTCCTAGTGGAGAAAACAAGGGCTGATACATGACACATATCTATATTCGGGGAGCATCACGCTTCTGTTGTCTCACTCTCCATCGTTGCAACTGTGGGCCATGTTGCTTCTCTGCATCAACGCGATGAACCGCATTGGCACGATGAAGAACTACAAGGGCCGTTAGGCAGGGTTTCGCAATAATTTAAGAGAGCACGAGCTGAAGTGAGATGTCACTCCAAAGGAAATACCCTGACTAGAAGGAGATGGCTCTGACGTTGGCACCGGGTTTCCCTCTTTAGAAGCGCCTGTCGCGTCAGAAAGGTCGGCACTCGACTTCATGCTGACTAAATTAAAAATGTCCTAATAAAAGAAAGCAAGAGCTTTTAAATTTCTTCCTTCCAAGCCTCTTCCAACCTCTGTCGAAACTTGACACCCTCGTTATGGAATCTTCTACAGCAGCAGCAACCGCCTCACCCGGCCTCCTCTGGCGAGCCTTGGAAGCCACACGCATCGCAGAAGTCCAGTTTGAGAGCTTATCGGCAGATTGACAATCTTTTGGGGGGAAATCCGTCGATGAACCAGAGAGGAACGGCGTAGATGGTGGCTTGTTCTGTGAGGTACGCCTTATCATGAAGTCGTATGGTGAGGAGTTACGTGGATGTCTCAGTCTTGCATTGCCGGTAACGAGTGGGTCTTGTTTGGTGCCTGTCTGGAACCGAAAAGAAGTTGGTCTCTACTGCTCCGATGCGCTGTCCCTACATACTCCAATATCATGTCTCTTGATCTCCGCTAGAATGAAGTCAGCTAGAGCTATGCATGACTCGAAATTCCCGTCCCCATAGGGAGGGGGAAGGGGGCATCACACGATTTTACTCTAGAGGTATGTGCTCAAATAGGCTTCTTCCACAGCTTTGAGGTACAGCAGCATTCATGCCGGAGGGGGTGGCGGCAGTACAAGGATGCTTTATTTGGGAAGCTAGCATTACGGTGTACCTAGTGGTGTCTGGTGGGTATTGATTGAACTCGCCCAAGCAACTCTAGAAAAGCTTTCCTTCGTGATTTTGTCACGGTTGTCAAGTCTTTCTAGTTCTTCAGCCAGTTCAGACGACAGTGACTGATATATGCAGGCTGGGGAGAACCTGTGCATTATTAATAATCCATCCAATCGCTTGACCCTGGAAAGCATAACATAGAGAGATTGTGCTTTCGCGGTGCATATATCGACTATGACTCTATCTAACGAGCGCCCCTGGCTCTTGTAGTCAGTGTAAGAATAAGCTGGCATTAGAGGTAGTTGAGAACGACTGAAGGATTTCCCTTCAAGTATAGCGGCGGAATCCTTTTTTCCCGGGTGTATGGTGCTCTTCGATGGTAACAGGAGCACACAATCTGGATCACGGCCTGTAAGATTAGCGCCGCTGCCCTCAACTTTTACATATGCGCCGGTAGCATATCGAACTCCGTCGATTTCTTTGAAGAGCACATCTTCAACGATTCCCTCTGCTCCATTTACCACACCGCAGCGCAGCGCAATGTTTTCGATCACCATTACCTTCATTCCGGGAAAGAGTGGTAGACGTCCGAAATGGTCCTTCACTTTGGAGCTTGGCAAGTCCCATAGCAGTTGCCGTAAGGCGCCAGTCACAGTTGACTTGGCCACGGAGTCCTCTGAATGGTATAGGTGTACTTCTTTGTTTAGGCGCCTTGAGTGATACGTGATTAATTTGGCGTTAATGGGATCTCGCAGTTCCTTCTTTGTAACCACCACCGGTGCGTCCCAGAAGTCTGCGAGAGAGTCTGGATCGCGTTTGGATACGGATGAGATAACTCGCTGATGAAGGTATTGGAAGATATTGTCGATACCATGTATCTCACCATTCCGCTCGGCTTCGGTGCACCTTCCCAGCCTGACTGCCTCTAGGACAGAGGCAAAGGTCCTATCCGTTTTTTGCCTTTGATTTTTCTCAAGCAGAACTACATCTTGCACCTGGGTCCATAATCCTCTTCCCTTCACAGAATCTATACCGTCATTGTCTCTGGCCTCCTTATGTCCAGGAAGGGCAAGCGTGTACGACATCAGGGCCGTCTGTGTAGGTGGCTTCAGCTGGCAGAAGTCTCCCATGAAAATCATGTTCACGCCTCCAAATGGTAAGGCCGCCTGGCTCTCGATGCCTTTAGCAACACCAAGCCTTCGAGAGAATCGAGCAAGGAAGGCAGATCCAACCATGGATATTTCGTCGATGATTAGATATTTTGCACGAACCCAAGCTTTTTGAAGTTTTTGAAGGCCTTTGGCACTTGTCCCTCCCTTGATAGTGAGGTGTGCTAATGAATGAAGTGTCGTCCCCCCTATCAGGACGGCAGCAATGCCAGTAGGTGCGCCGAGGGCGAGCTCGTCTCTACGGCCCAGCTTGGTAAACAGCTGAGATATCGCCTTGATGAGATGAGATTTTCCTGTTCCTCCCATCCCCCCCACATACATCATCAACTGGCGCCCTCCCCTCAACGCATGTTCTGATATGATATTGAATGCTCGCAGCTGCTCCTCGTTATCTTCTAATCCAAATTCTTGGATGATTTGCTGTACTTTTGCGCGGCGAACGCGGCTGGGCGCAACCGCTCCAAACCCGAACGGATTAGGACCAGTAGCAAGATCCTGTATCGTGGCGTCAGGCGGAACATAAGAGTGTTCATCCAGTGGCTGGTACAGCTTTCATGCAATGGCAAAGGAGCCCACGCCTGCGTCTTGGCGGTCAGTGTAAGCATTTCCTCTTTATGTTTGACCTTCCACTCAGAGTTGTTCTTGCAATCTTCGATGATTGTTTGGGACCCCCTTGAGACGGAAGGAAGGCACCTGTCAAAAATTCTGGCACACTCTCTTCCAAAGACATTCTTGAAACCAATGTCGCACTCTTCATCTTCGCTGGACATGGCTTCGACAAGCTCTTTGAAAACATTATGGTCCTCGGCAAAGTCGCCTGATTCGACTAATCTGCTGACTAGATCTCCAAGTACCGAGTCCTCCTGGTCTTTGCTGCCTCGAGGGTAATGGCTCCTAGCATCCTTTCCTTCTGATAGCACAGTCATATTACGTATGATTCTTTTTTGTGTTTCATTGAGCCTAGGGTTCCAATCCTCATATGCTTCTATCCAGCTTTGAGATGGATGTTTGAGATCCTTGCCATTTCTCCATGGTTTGAACAGTATGAGCATATCCTGGGCCCTGTTCGTGGGATCATCAGCAGTCAATTTACCTAGCGAGGGTCCTAGCAAGACTGGAACGACGTCCTTCCATCTTATCTTGAGACCATGTGTTAATCTCTGAGGATGATTGGCACTTTCAAATGGGATGCAGTTCGGTGCCTTAACGTCAACCCCGCCTTCGCGCTGCCATATCCGACATTTCTTGGTCTTGGAGATGAAATCATAGAGGCACATTTGGTCAAGGGGATCAATGTCTCCCCTGTAGATGTAATCCATCAACTGGTTGGAAACCGTGAGCTGTCCATCATCTGTAGACAGCAGAGCGGAACTGGCGTCTAAGTCGGCGAGACCATTCGATGATTCTACTGTATGGATCGCGTACCGCCTTATGTCGCTCCAGTTGTAGTTTTGGAACACATCGCTGGTGTAATGGTCTCCTCCCCCGACAAAATAAGACATAACCTGCTGACTTGATATCTCTGCCCTCGATAGCATCGCATTGACTGCGCCAATCATTTGTTTTTGCATCAGAGATCCAACACCATCATGAGACTCGGCCTTCTTCGTCGCTTGCTTTATGGCATAACACAGGGCAGTCAACCCGGCATGCATTGTTAACGACGGTTTGGTTATGTAGTCAGTGACATAGTAGAGAAACACTTTTGCCGCCTGCCCCGATCCTACATACTTGATATCCATGTTACACCTCATCAAGTAAATCACCAGGTCGGTGAAGAGTGTCATTCGCGGATTCAGTCTTCGTACAGATATTTCTCCTGTCTTCTGATCGACTATGGTGACAGGGTGTATGGAGCCATCCATACCAAGTCGACAATTTCCAGGACCGCGCTTTTGCCCACGAGACAGATATTTCCAACATGAGTCCGTGTGTTCGTGCCAGTTGTACTCAATAAGGAGCTGATTGACAATTGCTTCGTAATGAGGCCATATTTCAACGCCTTTCGCAAATTCTAATGACGGGACCTGAGTTCCGGGATGTACCCCCCGTTTCCTAACATGTGGCGAAGCACTTTGCGTGACTGTGAGACCGACGTCTTTGGAGCGGAAGCCCCTATGAAATCCGATCTCATATGCTCCTGTACCCAGTTAACTACCTTGTTGTTGTAGGTATCATCTCCTGAGAGTAGCTTATGTCGAAGCTCTCCGGGAGAAGGGTGCCCTCGAAGCCACACCAGCATATGGCAATGGAGCGTTCCTCTGCCTTGGGCTTCTACCATTCCATAATAGGCGATGCATTCCCCGTACAGACCAACACCCGCGTTTGAACCGCAAGATGACATTGATGAACCCTTGAATCATGAAGTCGAAGAACTTTGCGCACGCCGCTGGGTTGTCAGCGGCCAACATCATTCGTCTCCAACTGGAGAGTTCATGTCCAGAAAGTACGCCCCAATCCGCCCCAGCGCCAGGGTCACCAGAGTATGCTCGTACCAGTGGGTTATGGATATCAGAGGGGTTCAAGGTAATGAAAAGAGTTGGGGAGCCTCGTCGGTTTATGAGCGCCCTTATTTCATTCCGCCGACAAATTTTGTACCCTGTACTCCCTGGTACTTTCTTTACCACAGGTGCTAGCTTTGCTAGGATCTTTGTTATTTTCTTTTCACCAGGCGATGCGGCATTGTAGAAAGGATCACACTCATACAACTCAGCCAGCCGGGTAACTTCAGTGAGGTCTAAAGATAGCATATCTCGAACGGTATCGCTGTATGAGCCAAGATCGACTGCAAAGCGCAGTGTTGAGCTGACCATCTTTTTGCGGAAGATGTTGTAAAACATGAGTGCAAATTCAGGGTCCCGTTGGAAGGCCTGGTCGTTCACCTGCAGGAGATGGCCCACCTGCTCTTCGGGAGAGATGGACCGCTTCCTGAGTGGGTGTCTAAAGCCTCCAATGCCCCATGGGTCCAAGTGAGGGAAAGCCCATGTTAATAGGTAAGGGTTATCAAAATCAGGGACCATGTTTGACCCCTTCCTGGACATGAGGAACTTTTCGCTGGCCAGGCATCTCTCCAGGGCTGCCATTTTCATTTTCAGATAACTCAAAGGTGTCTCATCCCCAAGCGTGAATCCAACGTTTTCTAGCAGGAGGCCTTCAACGCTATTCGATTCTACGAAGTCTGAAGCTTCTGGTAGACCAGCACTGGCATTATCCATGCACTTTGACCTTTCGAGAAAGCCTATCTTGGCTGCATCTAGTAGCCCTGTATCATGACTACCTTGAAAGAGTCCATTGAGTTTCTCCTCATCGTAGCCTCGAAAGCCAGGGACGACGCCGTAGTGAGGATTGTGTTCCAAGAGAAACTCGATGACTTGTTTGACGCGACTCTTTCGAACAAGAACCGGGTGAAACTTCTCAACCGTGGAGCGAGTTGGCTCCTTGTCCCCTACGCATATCACACAGAGAGTGTCTTCGATAAGCTCTGGCCCTGGAGGAAGAACTTCATTCACCCGTACGACATCCAACGGGCAGACCACAATGTTGCCTTTCATGCCTCTTCGTGTTCTGAAGACCGAAGAATCAAGTAAGGCGGTTTCCTCTTCATTTCTAGGCACCGTGGAGCGACAAGAGATACTATTGGTACGCACTCTTGAGAAGAGCGCTCGGTCGAATATGGTGGATTCTTCGATTGCATCTTTTACTTTTTCCGGCAATCGCTCTTTTGCATAATATAGCCAATTTGCAAGCGCGAACCTGGGCATCTGGCCTCTATCCAATGATTGCTTGCAGTCGAAGCATATATTTATGGTCCCTTTCGACATTTGATTGTCCATACCAGCGGTGGATAGAATTGCGCCATCATATGCTTCGAGGTTGTAGCTTCGAGGTTGTAGATGTGAGGGAAGATCAGGATTGGCGACTAGCCGAAGGTCAACGTCATCGGCGTCGGTGCTCACTACCTCAAATGCTCTCAGTCGCTTGTCACATATAGCACAGACCACAGGTCTCATTCGGTCCCAAGAGCATCGTGACTCCCATTCCTGTATAATCTCCTGCTTGAGTTGATCCATATGTTCGTGATACAGAAAGGGATCATAATCGGTCTCCGCTTCGATGCCGTTGCCGTGACTATGACCTATCCCTTCAGCAGGGTCAGTGTTGCTTCCCGAACTCTCAACATTGCTCTCGAAATCTTCGTTATGTGCCAATACACCGGGCCGTTTGGTTGGAACACTGTGCGATAGGAATTCTTCGAAGCTTGTTGCACTGGTTTCGAAGTCTAGAATAGCCTGCACAAATCTCTCCACAACATTGGAGCGTGGATGAGGCAAGGGTGAGAACAAAACATAGACCGGTTGGCAGTTGCATTCGTGACTCGATAGTTTATCCGATATGCAATCAGTGCCTTCAAGGCTCATCCCATGCCAGATGCAGAGGCGTTCCATCATATTGATCTTGAAGAACCTGAAGCAATACAACAGTTGCTTCAGCGGGATATTGACCACGATATCCCCAGGTTGCGCGTGCTCGCGAAGCATGCGCTGTGATAGAGATGCATCAGCTGCGTCGAACATAGTGTTCAGCTCTTCGACAGAGAGAAGTTTCTCTATCACGTCTGATTCTCGTATATTGATGCACGGAATCGCTGTGGAGGATATCAGTTCTTTGACTTGCGCATAGCTACAGCGTGTCGCACTTTGGCTCATGGCAGCGATCTGCTTCTCCGCCCTTGACTCATTTCCATTGAGTAAAAGTGCAGGACGGGAACTAGTTGTGGGGCTGTCCGCAGGGTTTTCTGAATCGGGCAGCGGCTGTAATGATCTTCGCCGCATATGAGGCGGGGATCTTCTAGTGGCTTGGCCCCTTCTTTGACGCCGTGTGTACTTTAGAACTGTATACACGGAGCCACATGCACACTTGTGTTTGCCCAACCGCTTCAAAATGTCATTCTTCGAGCATCTCGCTGACGCCGCGATTTTATGTGCCCTAGCGACGTTCACCAGTTGCTTGATTGTCCAACTATTTGATATCTCCAGAAGACGAGCAAAGTCGATACATATTACTGTGTAATCGTGATCCCGAATCTTAGGGACAATGTCTTCCAACTGGCGATGAGTTGAATGGAATCGGTAGTGTTCCCGTATTTGTTGCAAGGGTAGCTCATTCTCTTCCACTTGTAACTGGTCCTTCCGTTGATCCCATGAGCATTCCCAGAAGGGGATTCGATCCCATGGGCGCAGAGGAGTCATTGATTAAGTCAAGCCCATTTCCGCTCTATGATATTTGTACTGGAATGGATTGCAGTGTGTATGAATTGTTCCGAGATTGGCTATAAGGGCCGGATTATGAGGTAGGATATCGCGATTAGATTGAAAGGGTAAAAATAGAAACCACTGGTCTTGGGAGGAAACCAGTATCAAGAGGGATAGACTCCATTCGGGCACATTGACTAGGTTAAAGGCACCTAAATGTCCCGTAGAGAGCCCGTGGCTGGAAATTCCCACCTCAAACTCCACAAAGGGAAGTCAATGCATCGCAAAACGCGATTGAGATGTGGAGCCCAGGCAGAGGTAAGTGGGTCGGGCACTGTCTACAGTCAGGGGTACAATGCATCCTCTATTGCGATCTCCCTCCTGAACCAACTCGATGCGATCAGGTGGGTTTCATGGAAAGTGCGAGTCTGTGAACAAAGATATAAAATCTCTGCCTGTCGTTGCCCACCTGCCATACCCAACAATTGCGTCGATCATGGCTTTACCCCCCATTCTCTTCTGAAGAATATCACGAAAAGTAAGATTGGCCCTTTATAGAGTAAGGACCATGTCTGACGTTCCCTGTGCGATAGCCCGCTAGGTAATGATCCCTAAACAGACACATTGCGTGGTCTTACAATCGAGCCACAGGTCACTTTTCGCCCGACGAACATGCAGCAACATTTGTAGCTGCAGACGACGTCGACCACTCTTTGCCACCGACTCGCTCGGGCGGCGGGGAAACAGTTCTCAAGCTTCGTTCATTGTAACTTACCCAGTTTTTACATGAGCGCGGACAGCGAGACAGGGTCCGACACGGACTCTGACAGCACTTATCAGGATCAAAGCTGGCTCAACGGCGGAACGCGAACTGTCCCTAACCTCATGAACACTCTTCCCAACGCTGGTTCAGATACCTTGTATCATTCAACAGCGCATGCCATTCCGGACTCGAACCTTCCTCTCAATACGCCGTCGATCCGAGTCCCAGCTCCCAATCCCCCTGATGCCAACAACACTGCTGCACAGATCGATGAACCATCGACTAAGTCTCATTGGTTCCACGCCGAGACACAATCAAGCAGGGGCAACGATTTGAGCGTTCGCGTTACTGCTTCAAGGAATTTGAAGATCAGCGCTTCATGGCAGGCAGGCGATAGCTCCGTCAATTTTGTTGTTCAAGCATGTCCGAGTCAGGTCGATGTTAATGCTATGCAAATGTAGTTCGTCGTGCGTGCCATGTAGATCTGCGTTAACTACTAATTGTACTTCCGACTACGTTTCAATATGTTAGGTCCTTCGGCAGCGTATTTTCTTGTTCATAGTAACGCGGATTGCTTCTCCTCAACAACATCAGCGTGTGCACGAGGAGACGAGGAAGGCCAGGTAGAGACGCGATACAGAAGTCAAGGTTAATGATATTGCAAGAGAGTGAATACACTCCATCGGTTACTCGAAACTACCTCTTCACATCCAATAGACGCCCGGTACACTGCAGTCAGAATCTACTCTATCATTCAACTCCAGCAGCCACTTCTTGTCCATTTTACCGCACTGTGCGAAGAAAGTAGGTCACAGATCAAGGAAAGGTAATGATAGTCGAGGACGGCGCTTCCTGTAGATACCGCAGGAGAACGGTGATATGGTCGCGGCTTGCTCCCCCACCATTTGAATGCGATCTGGAAGTTGTCTCGTCGGCTTTGGGTTTCGTAAAAAGGACAAAATATGGGTAGAAAGAAAGGAATTGAGGACCGGTAAGATTGAAATTGATGAAGGTGGAATAGAGGTGCAGTCGTTAACTTGATTCCACCTGTATCGTCGCCATTGCTTTACTCCAATTTATCATCGTTCTCGAAACGAAAGGGTAAGAGCAGGTCAAGGGTAGTAGAATCAAGAGAAAGCGGACTCGTATGGGGTGTAAACGGATTAGTTGGTGGACAATTGAATTTACATCAGAGCTCGCGTGGCGAACGCTTTGACCAGATAGCTTGGTCGCACACTGTTTATCTTGAGAACTGCACCGTCGGCTATGGGTGCATTCCAAAATCATACCGGAAGAGACGCGATTATGGCATATCATAACATCTGTGGATGTTTTTGTTAGCCAAGCGAGGAAGATGGGGGCCATCCCTACTCATCCCTGAGCCTCTTTGCCCTGCCATTTGACACGCTCGTCTTGGGCGTAAGGAAGACTTTTCACTCAGCGGAGCCCCAGGGTAGAATTGTACAGCGCCGCAAGTCGAGTGAACACGCTTGGAATTACCAAGGCTTATCAGTTCGTCCGACTTCCTCATGGTCCAATGGCTCGAGCGGAGGCATTCTCTTCACCTTTGGTCTTGAGCCCGTGTATGGGATACTTCAGTGTATGATCAAAACGTTGTCAGCATTTCGTTACAGGGCTGGGCAATAAGTGAAGTTGTAAAATGCACCATTTCCTATTTTTTGGCAGACAAAGTCGATGCGAATACGATATCCTCGCTGGTGAATTTCGCAGTAAACCAGTTTGGATCCACCCCTGAAACTCCTGCAGAGACGGTGACGGACTAAGGCGGACAAACTGACAGAAAAAAGGGTACATAAACTGTCTGCTGATCCCCAGCTCCAAGACCTCCCTTTGGCTTTCAAATCTGACTTGTAGTTCAGGCGGCTGAGCGATAGGCTGTGCACGTGTGCTGGAGAGTACTGAACAATAGAGTTGTAAGGTGCTCTAGATTGGACTTAAATATACATACCCGCTGTGGACAGAGGTCCAGCCTCCATCGAGCCATTGTGACTGTGAAGCTATTGCTACCGATCGAGGAAAGACGGCCAGAGGCGAGGATTAAGGCGTATACGCCAAGATAGACAGGATGCGAAAAGTCGGCCTATCTGGCGTCGCCAAATCAACGCCGTTTGTTCCTAGAGCTGATTTCGCGTAGTCTAGGGTGCACTTTTGTCAACAGTGATTGGCCCCATCGACCAGAGTTTGACGTATTTGTACCTATCCAGGACCATCCTTCCTGATCGTTCCACCGGAAATCTCTGAGTTTAAAGCAGTGGCACTTCGCAACTGGTCTTGGAAAGAGATGGAACTTAACGGAAGATTGATAGACAAACCTATGCGGCAGGCGAGAGACTTGGCTATTCGTGACAATGCTAGGCGCACCGAGCAAAGTTTGAAAGCGCTAGCGTATATTCGCGCTTCTTCTCGAGCACACCTACCGACATAGCCTTTCCCGAACCACTCAAACCTCTCTGGAGGGGTCGCTGTTGGTCCTGGTGCCATTTGCATCGATAAAGCAAGCCTGGAGTGCGGACAAGTTGGTGAAGATGGACATTACTGGCAGGCGTAGATCCTGTGCCCTGAGACTTGGGTATTGGTGTGGAATATGAACAAGGGCCCGTGGATGGCTTCGTCAGTCTAACAAGAATGATTTGAGTGCATGAGAGTTCACCTCCGTCTGACCCAAAATTCCAAACATCTCCTGTACCAGCCAAGGCCTTTTCCACTTTCATACCTATCTGTTGGCCTCAGTTACCGCTATTTACCCTCCTCGGCATCGTTATCGTTCTTTGGCGTAGTCTGATGCGCCGGTTTCTAATCAGGACAACGCACAAGAAGAACCCGTTAGCCGAGGCGTCACACAAGTATCAAGCAGAGAGATCACACCTGTCTCTTGGCTTCCCCATGTTTCTGCGTCTCCTTGGCCTCGCTTAGTCTGGGCCACGTTGAAGGTCGACAGATGGGTTGGGGAAGAACAGAGTTAGTCCCACGATCGCACTGGCGACGATGGTCAAGGAAAACGAAACTGCGCTGTCTAGCGAGGCAGTAGCCATCGTCGGTTGGAGTGGACAAGTGAACCGCGGTTGTTGTCAATATAGGCTGAGCACGTGTTTTTGAGCAACGGCGGGCATATACTGAGCCGAGGGGGTCATCCGCGTCGAAGTCGACTCAGCAGGTCATGGTGGTCGAGCACCGCGATATTTCGGACAAGTTATCAATCAATGGCTAATTCCATCGAGATTCCCACCTGTGAGTAAACAGGGGCTAATTGACATGAGCGCTTGTCAATGTTTGTGGAGTTTGCTCAGGACGTATAGCCATTCGATTTATGTATTTACCGCAATTGTGTAGATACGTGTAGAAGCCGTTCTAACATATGCAGAGCTAGAAGTGGCTCCCTAGAAGTGGCTGTTCACCCAGAACCCATGGAAACTGGACCGAGCTAGGCACCGACGCAACCCGATTGCGGTTCGGTAGCAAGTTCTTGTTTCGGGAGCAATGCGTTAAACCATATGCAGTTTGTTCTGGCTGATAAGTGTCCCGATGCTATGGCGTTGAAATCGCTTCATTAATCCACCGTTTCTTGAGCGACTTTGTAGCATGATGAGCATGGCTTAAAGGGCTCTCATAGTTTAATTCACCCCGCCTTCAGAACGCTCTACGTACCCATGGATTCTACTTACAGTGCACAGCAAAGCGAGACCGTTTGAAGACGCGGGATCAGAGTCGGAGCACTGGAAAGGCTTGGATTATAACAAGCTCGGAGCTTAGAGGAGCTGCGTAGACAAGGCATTTAAGCGAGGGGATGGGGGTTATTCTCTGCACATAACAAGAGAAAGATACGGACTGCCCACTGTAAGAGCTTTGCAGCCACATTAGGAGGTTATAGCATTACATACCGAAAGATAGATAGCGTATTGAAACCCGTCTCAAAGCTTGCGTCATATCCCGTATGGAACCCCTGCGGCGACAGTCCGTAGCGAAGCCCATGTCGGAACCCAGAACGAAAAACCACATTGAGAACCATATCAAAACTCATAGCGAAGCCCAGAGCGGAACCGACAGCGAAAACCATATTGGGACCCATAGTGGGAGCGTCATCCGGACCTTCTTCGTGCCATCCAGCCACTAATCGTTCCCTGTGTAGTTGACCAGCAGCCTATTGCCTTATTTTGGCCACAGAGGTTGACTTTAACACGGTTATCGGAATAAGCCAGAAGCGGTCATGTTCGAGGATGATCCCAAGCACTCGCGGTAGGACTCATTCGACGGCATGATATTCATGGATCCTGAATCCACATCTTCTGCCCATAATTGATTAACACTATCAGATATCTATCTTCGCCGCATCGAGGCAGAGTGATGGTGCCTGCCTGCAGACAGGCCGACCGATGCTTAAAAGAGGACGCGCTTTGTGGAAGGTTCTGTCATCAGAGCCTCAAGATAGATTACCGCCGATGTGGGCAGCAAGGAGTCTATCGATATTCCAGAGATGAAGGAGATGATAGATCCTGCTTAGAGTTCAAATGCATGATCTTTTTTTTCGGATTCAGATTTAGATTAGGTCGCATCCAAATGTTTGACTGTCTACGTGTGGCGATTTTACAGCTTACGGAACTATTAGCGGCAACAGTGATAAAGAGTATATACCGCCGAGCCCTCGTTTCATGAGCATTGCAACGTTTTAACCAAAGGACAGGCCACGTCTCGTTTCACTATGGCGGGAAGGTGTGACTCGGATGAGAGATTGAGTGATTAGAGTACGATCTTCCAGCAGCGCATGGTGGTCTCGCATGCAGCGGACAAACGATAACTATTCACATTGGATTCCGGAAATGTATAATATATTGTACATTGAGTCTGGGGCAAAAAGGTAGAATTGAGGGTGCCGTAGTGGCAAGGAATGGTCGGAATGATCAACTAAGGGTTCATGGCGTTGCCAACGTCAGGAGTTATACAATGCAGGTAGTTTATATCTTAGAATCCAGCTATAGCGAACCGTTGGCAACCACCCGTAATGCCGTCTCCGCTATCTACGAAAGCAATCAATTGTGACAAGAATCCCAGGAAGCTATCGTCGTCAAGACAGTACTGTTCGACGAGGAAGGAGCAGGTGCCTGTTTCCAATGGCATTCTGTTGAACATTGCAGGAAAGAATTCATGCCCTGATACAGATCGCCATTGCTTGCTTGACCAGGCTGTGATCCGCTTCAGGTGTCGGAACCACTGGTACATATCATCAAGCATTGCTTCGTCTTCATTAAGGAAGAGGGGGGGCTTGTCAATTGAATACAGAGTTATGTCTGTTTCGCTAATGCCGACTAGTGCCAAATCTGTATGGCAGAAGGCGCAGAAGGTGGCGGTTGCTAATTGGGGTGCTGTGGAGAGGAAAGTCTCGAGTTGAAAAACATAGAGCTCGATTTCAACACCATTCCACGGTGCCAGAGGTAGTAGACACACATATTCCATGCTCGTCAAGGACGGTGTGTTCAGCCATTCAAACATCCCACTTGCGCTGGTCTCTCCGCGGTAATCCACCAAACGGAAGTGATGTAAATTCCGGAGCGTAAGCCCTGGGGGGTGGAAAATTCCGGGATTGCGCAACCGCACGGCGCATGAGAAGGTCTGTAGCATTTGGGTGACCTCGAGCAGCAAGTATAGCTCGTCCAAGTCCACGACCATGTACTCGTAGTAGATTTGGAGGTGGGTTATCTGTCTCCATGAAGACGACATGTGAAGGCAAGGATGATAGACATTGACTAGGTTTAAGGAGCGCAGATTGATGGCGTGTATATTGAACGGGATGTAGCCATGGAAGGTCAATTCGACGAGCTTCGTAGCCGTAATGCTAGGGTTTCCCCCAGCCTCGATCGGAAATCCAAAGACAGCGTTAGTCCAGCGATGGCTTTCGCTGGCAAGGACAAGCAGCACATGGTTAAGTGACTTGATTTTTGCGACCTCATCGACGGACGACAACTGAAAACGAAAGGTCGAAGTACTCCGCTGGAGGAGCGATTTTAACCGTGTTGCCCACATCCTTGCGTCCTTAGGTGCCCATTCGAGTTCCGGCTGCATTTCAAACGAGAGACACACATCCCAGTTGAATAGGTGGCGAAGCTCGAGAGATATGGTTCTCCATTGAAGGCAAACCTGTTGAAGTTGCAGGACGGTTAATCGAGCGGTCAGATTCAAGACGCCCAAATTAATCTTCTCATCCGAACATGCTCCATCGAATATTAGGGTCAAAAGTTCGACGGGAAGGCGTCTGAATGGGGAAAACATTACACATTCGAAGGGGAAGTGTTGTTCAGATAGAAGGTGATACAAATGGGTGGACGGAAGGCGCACAACGGATGAGGCTACTCTCCTGGGGGCCCACAAGATATAGGAATTAAAATCAATAAAATAAAAAGGCCTGTTGGCAGCGTCGATCCCTTTGAGTCGATTATCCCCATGTGTCGCGGACATGACTCCCAGGTCATCCCTCTATCAACAACACCGCAGCTTCTGACCCTCCCCGGTTTCTGTTCAACTGATATGCAAGGTCGAAGCTCTTGCTCGACGATAGATCTCAAATCGCCATATGTTCCGTTTGCCTATTGTTTCCGGTTTCGGTGACATCGTGGTGCCTGACCAAAATGGATTGTAATTCAAGGTACATCGGATCCGCGTTGCACGGGAGGCATTCTCTGCAGACATTGGACATCGGACATCGATATTGGAGGATCTTGCGGGGCTAAAGGAGGCTCAGAACGCCTCGGAAAGAGGGCGGGTCTGTGTCTACAAAAATCTAAGAAGTTCCTCTATCCTTTTCTGAAGTGACGCGAATCATACTGGGCTTCGTACTGTCGCCGATGCGGGTTTACACCAAGACAAAGCGTCCATATCATAACTGCTCGGAAATTATGCTCAGGGTGGCCATTGCATACGGCGAAACCTACCATACATGTTTCGATTTAGGGCTATTCAGCCCGAATTAAGTTGATCAAATACATTGGAACCGTCGGAAACGCGACCGAAATGAGCTCCAGCAATCTCTCCATGCCTTTTTCTTGTCTTGCAAAGTTCTGTGCCTTGAGAACGGCGACACAAGGTCCATGCAACCTGATCATCATAGAGGCTTTGCCAGGTCTCATACAACGGTCGATTGATGGCCACAATTGTGGTAAGGCCATCATTAAGACAGCGGATCCTTCTCTGGCAATATGGTGGGACGCGTACGCGTTTCAAAGGCGGATCCCCCACCTTGGGTTTCGCGGAGTTGCAGGCCGTTCGTGTGTGCTGTATGAATTGAGTACAGCTATCGATAAGATGGAATCCCCAACCCCTCATGTACTCTAGTGTTTTCTCTGTTCGTGCGTGCGTCCACCAGGGAAGTGTATTTCTGTACCCTACAACATCTTTATCATGCGTTTCGAGTATCTTAGCAGAGAGTGCATACCTTGGCCACGAAGAGTGAGACTTGGATACGCGCAGCAGATACTATCATGAGTAATCCAGTTCATGACTAGTGTAGTGGAGAACGTGAGCACTGGTGGAAGCGAAGAGAGACTGTTACTGTAAATGAGTTTTACGCGCGTGCCATGAATGGCGTGGGTGAGGTTGACAATCCTTTGGATACACCTGTGAGGAAGATATACAGTAGGATCATGCGACGATGTCGATGCGCTAGCTAGTGAGACTGAGGGGTCAAGTATTTGACAAACCTCCATCTGTTCTTCCTGGGTCATATCTGAGTAGCCCACAGAGACAAAGTACTTCTCAGCTTGATCACGGTATTCAGACCCCACAACGAACTCAAGAATAACAGGACGGAGTCCTGTAGGGTAAACTACTTCAAGAACGGCCAGCCCTGTCATCCGTGAATGTGTTCGCTGCATTAGGTTCATGGTGGCGTGATAGTTTAAGTGAAATTCGTCAAGTAGAGCGGATACTCGACGAACAAGATGCCTCTGCGACAAGTCTGGGAAGACTCTAGAGAGGTTTCCCAGGTCACCCAATGCCAAATTTTGCAAGACAAGATCATGTAGCTCAGGTGGAAGACGAGACCAACCCTGGGCTGATACCAACTGATTTAGAATTTATGAACGGATGTAAAAAAAAAAAAAAGTAAACGCACTAAAGGTGCTACCTATTAATGCCGGGCCTTTCCTAAAGGCTCTATACCTTCGCATTGTTCTGTGCTTCGAATCCAACCAACACATAGAGGCTTTTTATGCAGCATCAGGTGTTCGAAATTAACACGGAAGAAGATACGACGGAGGCGAGATGAGAGGAGATCAAGATCAAGACTCTCAATCCACGCAATTCACGTGTAGGGAGAGATCGACAGAGGTCAAGCTGTGGTGCGGTGATAGTTGAACATATGTGGCACGATCCGTAGGTAGATCCAGCCACCACCTGTAAAATGTACCGCTTCATAACGATGTACACTGATGGCGAGAATTACCATGGTTCCCGTATCACATAGCAGGTGAGAAATAGGCTAAACGAGACCAGTCGAAACTCGCCAAGGGTTAACTTGGTGCGAAACGCTCAAAGACAATGTTTTGTATCTGCGGATATCCTGAGGATAAGCAGCGGTTGTCGTAAGTAAGGATAGTACCAAAAGCGCATATATGTGACTTGGGAACGTACCAATCAAATTTGAGCCAAGGCGAGGTGACCGACGGGTCAGTGCGACAAGTCCAGCTTGACGGACCGTAGACGAGGTCAGAAAGATACGCTAACCGGTGGATCACAGCCTGAAGGGCAAATCAAATGGTGAATTGCAAAGGTAGCAGGGAGAACGCATATGTCTTGCTGTTGACGACAAGTAGGCGAATGACGCATCGGGTGAGAAACGAAGAAGGCAGGTCCCGTTACCCTCATGTCCGAGCTCATGAGCTTGCACCTTGCCGAGCGAGAGTTCGTCGAGTAAGAAAAGTGGCATGGTTGTCCTCATCATTGAGTAACCTGGTTGCTGGGCGAGAATGTTGTAGCATTGCCGAGAAAGCATAGGCTAGAGAAAGGAGAAACAGGCCACCACAGCGACGGCGATGGCCAAAAGGATTATGGAAACGGCTCTGAAGCGTGCCAGGTACCGATGAGAATGGCGTGGTTGCACCAATGGACGGGTCGCAATAGGTGGATGGTGGGGGGCAAGATGAGCTTGATATCGTTGAGAGCCGGTGGTCAAAAATAGACGAGATCGCTGTTGAGGTCGCGCGGCGAAGGCGACAACGACGACCAGGGGGTCAGCGGTAGATTCGCGTCATTGAACAAGCGAGTCGTATGGTCATGGCGTTATTGAGGGAAGGAAGTCCGGAGATGGACGAGACCACCGTTGAAGGTCAGTGGCGGGGGCGACGACGACGAGGCTGTCGGTGGAGCAAGGAAGATGGGAAGATGGAAAGAAGTGTTCAGTCCGAATGTCGGCGGGTCAAACACGTTTGTCCCAGATTGGGGTTTCTGACGGCGGAGTTTGAATCCACTTTGAAGTACGTGCTCCCGAAATCGAATATTTGAAAGGTGAAGGGGTCACAGGCAAGTAATGCGCCTGAAGGTTAGTGCTCAGGAAGCTGAAGAGGCGGAAAGGTGCGTTGAATCATTCACTGACATTGCCACCGCCTAGATGTGATGATGTCACTAGACCACCCGATAGGGGCAAACGTATCTGCTCGCGCCGCTCAGTCACCGAGATTCTGCACACCGACCAAGGAAGTTTTTACTGATGGCCCGTACGGTGAAGGTCAGGACCACGACGACCTCTCCTCCTTGTCGCGGCGATTTTTACGAGATATGGTGACATCGTCTAGATGAGGGACATATCTGCGTTCTATCTTGTGAGGCGGCCCATATAGTCATAACGTCGAACCTCATGTGTAAGCACGCGATCGTTTCCCTTTCCCAGCGTAAACCTAAATCAATAATTGGTCGGTCGTAGTACCCGCACCCTATACGCAGATCTGAGATCTCCAGTCAACCAAGAACGCGTACAGCCAAGGTCGGACACTCTGATAACTTATAAGAAATAAGCGAAAACAGCAGGAGGTCCAAGGTCTAATGGATTTCCTTACTTCGCCCGCCCTTGCGACTACATTGTACGCGGAAACCGACCTCGAAGGGTGGCGGCGGTTCGCGCGTGACTACCAAAACACGCCTGCTTACTCCGGCTGCAGTAATGAAACATGTCAACAACAGCACGACAGATGCACACTGTCGATGGTCACATTGGGATGCCTAACCTGCCTTCGTGACAACAGACAATGCTCGCTCATAGACAAATGGTTCGCCATATGTCTCCATTCACGTCTTCATTGGAGCCCGGAGCAAATCGAGGTCTTCCTCCACGAGTATAAATGTTGCAAGAGTACATTGTACCAAGCAGTCGAGCAAAGTCCCTATATTACTTCATCGGGGAATATAACACCATGTCAGTGTTTCGCTCAGCGACTATACGCAAAAACTTTTCATATTCATCAGTCGAATCAGCCTTCCAGCCCATTGTGTACTGTCTGCAAGCACTCGCATCGCAAGCGAGCAGCGCAAGGCAGAATTTAATGGCAGCCTACGTTTCGATGCTTCGGGTCATACTGTTTAGAACAATACGTAAGCACCTCAACAAGAGATCCTTGATGAAAACTAACGAACAATAGGTGAATCGCTTCTGCTTCGCAGGCTCGCGCATCTGTCGATGATATTACAACTTATCAAGTCTGGTTGGAGCGATGGACAGATGAGCGAACGTCGCAAGCGCAGGATCACTAGTTTGCTCTTCCATCAACTTGATCAAGGAGCCCTGCTCGTGGATGGAAATATGAGCCAACAGAGGATTCAACGCTAATGGTTGAGCCCATGTACCACGAAATCTACCAACGTTCAGCTCAGTTTCTCTCCGTTGCACTCTGAGTTGTTGGTCGTCCATCAGAGGCTGATGTTTGAATCCTGACAAGTAACGTTGTGGGAAGACCGGACAAGACGGCTGAGACCAGACCAGAAGTGAGGAAAAGAGGAATTTACCATTCGTATTTTAACGCCAGTATCCAATTTGATTATATCCTTGGAATCTATACATTGTCCTTTAGCTCATATTCCGCGTCCGGCAGGTGCTCTCTGGGCGACATCATCCCACAGGCCGCTCTAGCATTTCCTTATAGTAATCATGAACCAGCCGTATATTAAATATATCCTTCTGTGCGTGCCCGTATCCCAGGTGGCGGAGATCAGATAATGTACGCGGGGTTCGAGAATCTTAAATCACTTAACCTGGGGGTGAATGACTCCAACGCGGAAGATACCGAAGGCTTTAAGAATAGGGACGCGAAGGGTGATCGTTACTTGCAATTTTCTTTAGGGCGTCGAGTCTATAGAGCTCTCCGGATTGTATCCAGACAGAGTTGACTTTCAGTGAGCTCTGCCAGAGGTCGCACCAGTGCCACCCTAATTTGAGAAGGTTCCCTCATCAATATGTTTGGCTCTCGCGTTCACTTCGCGTCGCAGTCACGATCCTTCGACTTTTTGATTTTTGATTTTTTTTTACCAAGACGAGCCTTATCCTTACTCACCACTGGCAGTACCTTCTGGAGCATTTACCTGGTTGCCTATGAGAACCTTGTCTGCGCCCATTCGCAACTTATAACTTCCACCATTTCTCTCTCACTCCTCAATGGACGAAACCCACGACGACCACCCCATTGACCCAGCCATCATTAAAGAACTGCAAAAATTTCTTTGAATATTCAAAAGCAAGACCACTGAGCCAAAAGTAGTAAAGAAGGTTATATTGGCAAAGGTTGAAGATCGTCTCTCTATTTTGGTATGTCTGGAGTTTATCGTGTTGTTCGATTTCAAACCTCGTCCTTCAGGCTCGCCTCAAGGAGGAAGATGGCATTGGCTCTACCTTCCATGTCTTGCTCTGCAGCCTCTGTCTTGTCGTCCTTCAGGTTGAAATTTGTCCTATGTATAGTGTCATCGCACTGGCCAAGACCCAGGTTGGGTTTTCCCGCGTGGTAAAGAGACTAAGCAGATCCCGTTATACGAATGATGGTGCCAATTCTAAGCGTGGTCGTTCCTTTTATACATCAGTGGCTGAGAAAGTATGATATCGTTTTTCGGAGTATTGAATATGCCTTTTATGGCGTCGGTACGTATGGGAATTAAATAAAACAACGCAACCCACAGCAAGGGCTCTGATTGCCATGTTGTTTCAAAACAAAGGGCAAGTGCTCACAGCAGATTCTGCAGTCCGACTGCGGGAAACTAACTGCGGGCAGCGGATCGATAAAGTCATGCATGGTAATAGCTAATTTTGGGCGTTCCGAACTTTGGCCAGACTGAGATCCAAGCCATGGCCGTTCCTCTTGAGGCAGGTGATCTCTCTCCGTTCTCCAAGGTCCTTCCGAGGCGCCACTCAACACTATGCGGATGGTTTGTAGGCAGGGATCCTGGTATGAAAGCCATTTTCAACACCGCCTTATCATTGATCTCTCGTAGACGGCGCTTGCAGCAAGGGCTCCAGACATTGGTATCATATGCGGTATTTATTGATCCTACAGAAGCTTGTGGACGCCCGTGGTAGCAGTCTTCAATGCTGTGATTGCTAGCTTGGGTGCAGCGCTCATGCACCTTGAATCCCCTGTTAGAGAGAAAGTTCAACTGTAGTCTACACTGATTAGGTGCTTGATTGAGCGACGCCGCTGTTAAAAGACCTTGTCCGTGGGCTTGACTTCAATTCACAAGCAACGGAGAGAGTGGTCTACTTACCTTCTCCAAGCCTGGTTAATTCAGGATAGGCGCAACCTACGCCAGTCCCATCGACCCAGTTCATTAGAGCTGTGGTAGGGTATCCCAAAATAGGCGCTAATGGGGACTGAGAAGCCGAACAAACGAGGGATACAGTGCGGCTGGCGTCTGAGTTCTGGAAGGCGTATATACACTCAACAGCCAGCGGGATGATAAAACTAGGGACTGCGTTGCTTCCATGGTCAACGACAGAACTCTCCTTCTGATGTAGGAACTGAAAGGGGTGGTATCCTTGGTCCTCCAGGAAATCCGAGAGCCGTTTCACATGACTGGAAGTACAGAATATATCCAAGTTGCTGCCCAAAACCCCGCATGGCACCATCACAGCCAGCACACTGAGTCCCGAGATGACCGAACCCGTTTCTTGTAACAAGAAGAGAAGAGGCGATGGGTCGAGATGTGCGTGAGCGATCATTCGGTTTATACGACGACGAAGGTGATTGTAAGGAGATATACCGTCAGAGTTCGACAGGGCATGAAGGTCAGCAATGGTGAGGCCGTCTAAAATCCAATGTTTAATTTCTACAGGAAGGCTTCGCCAGCTCACGCCTGTCGATCCTTAACGGGTGGAGCTTCCTGTCTATATTGGCTCTTACCAAACGAGAAACGCTGCCCTTCCACGTCCGGAAAGCCTTGTCCTGCACGCGTGACTGTCTTGTGTGCGACTCGTTGCATGGTGGCTGAGACGCAAGGAAGCCCTTGCCATATATATATATATATATATATATATGGTTTACAATACAAGCCCTCTCAGTTTATTGTGAACCTTATTTTCGATCGCACAAGGAGGAACCGGACGTCCTAAAGCGTCTGAGTCACACGACCGATCTCAGATGCCGATGAGAGAAACAGCAGATCAGCAATCCCGATCTTTGAATTTGAGGTCTTTTGTCATATTCTACTGTCTGAGGGCTGAGTTCGAGGCAAAGATACTTGAGACGCGACGTAGTGAGCTTTCAACATAAGTCATCCCCTATACATACAAGAAGAGGAGTTCTCCGCGGGCTTCTAAGCTCCCCCTTTCGCCCTCTACACAGGATTGCCCCTTCTGCTAGAGAATCGATTTGAGTCTATGCGTTCATTCCCTTAATGGATAGTAGTCGAACTTTTTCTACCACTTGTTCTCATTTCATGCTTTTGATCCCATCAACGGCTCTCGTGGTTCTGTGCCGCGGATGATGTTCGTTTATCCTGACCCAGTGGTCTTCGAGGGCAATGAGGACAAAACGAGGACGTTCAATCAAGATCAAACTGGGCGATAGCGACGGCGCACCTGAGTTAAACTTACCTCTACTTAGTTCCGGGCGAATGGGAAGTTGCGATATGGGAGGGTACGGTCAGAATGAACCAGGTGAGCACAGCCAACTAGGGCTCCGGCCGTGCTTGAAAAGCGTCATTGGGCCTTTCACCGCTAAGTCTCTCTAGTCCGTTTGTACCTGATTCTGGCTTCCAGTTGATATGGGACGTCTCAGGCTGTGGTAATACCCGACGCCTGCAAACGACGAGGGCAGGCAGGTGCGATTTTGTCGAACTTGACAGCCAGACTCACAACGTTGCACACAGATCCACTTCGAGACTTCGCATGTGGACGGTCAAGGTCTCGTCGGAAACGGAATCCATTTGGCTGCACTAAGCACGCAGCAAGTTTTGACCTCGAGGTTTCGCCGGTAAGAGTTCAATATTTGTCACTTGGTTCGTAGGGGCTTAAACCTGACCAGCAATATTCCCGCGCCTTCGCTACCCATCACATCAAACAGCTGTTCAATGAAGAGGCGGCAGCTGTGCCAGTTATGGTTCTTAATGTCTTTCAGGAGGAGGTGTGCACCATTCTACCACCTTTTGTCCATGCACGCTCCACTCAGGTGCTTGGACTTCTATCCATAACCGGCTCAACATGTCTCAGGCTGAGGGCAATAATTCTCAAATTGCTCCTTTTGTATTTCGGGCGGAGGTGGGCAGGCGAGTGCGACTTTGTCAAGCCTTGGTCACTCTGTTAATAGCCTGGTACAGACCTGCTTTGAGATTTGCATCAACTTTGAGCAGACGCTCATGGTGATCGAGGCTGTCCTAATGGCTCCGGGAGATACTTGCTGACCCCCCCATTTTAAGTCAGAGTGATGACCCCGATATCCCAATAGACCGTCTGTGGGATCCCCTTCATATCAGTCAGCCGCTGATTAGAGAAACGCAACCTTCTTCGTGACGGATGTGCGAGATTTGAGTGGGCGAAATGAAATGTGAGCCAGCTATCGTGCATTACATCCCCAACTTATGGAACGATTGTCCTCCAGATGCACCTCGCTGCTCTGGTTCGATGTCTCTTGTCTCGACAACGCCACCTGTGCGAAGCAGAGCAACTGAACGAGTGAAGACAGGGGGGCGGCTGTTGTGTTGTTTCAAAATCGTTTGGCATAACGCTTTTGATATCTAGCTCCTGAAGCACGAAAAAGGGGTCGCAGAAGTCGACGCTAAGTCCACCACTACCTGGAGTGTCAAGCCTAGGGGCGATGGTGTCGCAGGGGGGATGATCGGAGGAACCGCATTCGCATCCATGTGGTGGCGAATAGACCCTCTGAATATTTCCTACGGAAAGCCGCGCAACTGTGGGGCTAAGACAGGGTTGGCCAAGGCTGAGCGGGACGACACCAATCTCATTCACAATCGACTTGTCTGGTGAAATCGAGCCCACAACAGCGTCGCACTGATCTGTTGCGATCTATCATGGCGAACTTCTGGAACACAAAGAGCAATGTGGATACGTTGAAGGACTGGCAAACTAGACGTAAAGAAGGGATGTCTTATTGGAAGGTATCATCGTTATAAGCTTCGCTGAGAATGAGGTACAAGAACTCTGGGGAAAGAGAGATTATGAGCACCGCTGGATCACGACACAGATACCCTCCAATCACTCTTTGTCTTTATAGACGGGGACATCCTTAGCAGCTAACCAGAAGTCACTTGTGTTACTCTTGTAGGGAACCAATTCTATCGGACAGACGACACCGACTTACTCTATTACGTCTGATCGATACAGGCTAGTCACGTCAACGGGGGCTGCACGACCCGGTAATATGCGCAAGTACCACAATATACCACCGATTGGTGTGCTCCTGCAATCTCGCCATACATTCTACGAGTTTTACACAGTTCTCGTCCTTCAGATCTTCTACAAAGCTGCCAGCTGATCTCCTGCTCGGAATCTTCGCCGCTTCGCCAGCTCAACCATGATGGCCTGTTGATAGACATGGAGACAGTGAGACCATCACTCAGGAATCGCAATCTCCGCTGGCAGTAAGGCATAACGTGTAGGTTTGGGTTAATGGGAAGTTTCCACCTCATATTTGATGAATTGCACTCCTGGCGAGTATGATACGGAAGCTGCGTGCATCTATCAAGGATCGTAAAGCCTATCTGCTGGTAATATTCCAGAGTGGCTTCCGTCCTCGGGTGTGTCCACCAAGGAAGAGTATTCCTGAAGCCTACGACAGAGAATTGATAAATGGCGGGAACGGATTCAATACTACGTACCTTGATTACTTGCGGTGAGGCTAGGATAAGCGCAAGCTACGGTGTTGTGTGTGATCCAATTCATGACGAGGGTTGTGCAAAGGGTAAAAACGGGAATGATAGAAGTGCTGGTGGATGCGTGAATAAGTGTGATTCGTGTACCATGACGATGATGTGTAAGGCGGACAACGTCAACGATAGAATCATCTGGAAGGTACATGATGGAAGGGTCCACCCCAGCTAAGGGAAGTAAGGGAAGCTCTTGCTCGGCGTTCACCCTCAGCTGCACTTGCATGCGTCCTGATGGCTCCAAGATGGTATATCCTGATTCGTGGAAGAAGGACACCGCATCGTGGTGGAATCCTTGCGCAACAACAAAATCCAGAGTCGTATCTGGGATAGACGAAGGCTTGACAATCTCAAGGACCGCTAGCCCCGTCATCCTCGAATGTGTCTTTTTAAGCATAGTCATGACCTCGTCATAGGATAAATGGAAGCGTTCAAACAACCGAACGATGCGCCCAACAAGATGCCCTTGTGATAACGATGAATTTACTCTAGACAGGGCAGCGAGGTCAGGGAGGCTTAGGTGGCCTAATATCTTCTCATGGAGTTCTCCAGGCAGGCGATTCCAGTCATTGCCTTTGAGCTCTGTCATTCTTGGTCCAGACAGCCTCCTAGATGGCACTTATTTACCGACGCAAGTTGAATTGCTTGATGTAACTTTTAATCACGGTTGGAGCTGAAACCTTTATACGTCTACATGCGTTACTGAACAGGATGTGTGCTAAATGAAAGTTAAAAGTACCGGAAAGTCGCCTTCGTTGGTTGATCTGCCGATCTATGGATGGGCGTCAGATGGGAGGCCGTGAGAAATGCCGATCCTGCCAAGCTGGTCGATTTCCCCACGTTCCTGAGCTCACCCATTTTTTGTCTTTTTCCTTCCACCAATACCCAACTCAATATCCCTCGATTCCTTCCTCATTCGTTCCAGAGATCGACCCTCGTCGCCAATCTCGGCAAAGCATACAGGTGAGCATCACGTCGACCCCACCGCGCTGTCCCAAAGCACACCAGGGGAGGACACGCCCATGCTTCCTAGAACACCTGTTCAGTCCGTCTTCACAAATGCTCACCCCAAGGCAATCTCATCTTCGGGGAATCCCCTCGCGAGAGTCTTTCGTCAGATTGGATATACCATGGATTCTCAACGTCAACACTACGTACTGGGGAGCCTCACCAGGCTCAGTCGTCTCGAGCAGCATATTCCAATTGATGTTCCACTTCTCCCCTTCCATGTCTTGCCCGCTTCTCTCGCGAATTCTCCCGAAGTATAAAAAATCTGTGTTCTTTGGACCTGCTAAGATACGAAGCGCGGTCAAGTGAAGCCATTGGCTGCTCTATAACTGTTGCAGATAATTGGGATGCGTAATGCAATCCCTCCACGGCAATCAAACAAACACCAGTGCACCATGCCTCCTATGCTGAGAAGATTATGGCCAAGCTGCTGCCGCACTAGTCCGACTGACGATGAATGAGCGTAGCCTTGTTTTGCTCCCACGGCACGAACACGGGCACGGTCGAGATGTAGGAACCATGAGGAAGAGGTAAGAGCCCCTGCTTAACTGATAACCCCATGTGGTCTGATCCCTTGAACCAGTGGGTGTGACCCGGTGTAGATGCTTTGTCTACCTGGGTGTCGCCCTACACCCATCGTCGATAGATCGATCTTTGGAGGACCTGGGGGAGGAAGGCAAGTAAGCAGCTTCAGTCTGATAATATGTACTTGGGCAGCACGCTGACAGAAGCTCTCAGATACTGGTCGCCTGTATAGAAGCTAGAGAGAAAAGCCAGTATAACCGAAGGTTTGTGTAGCAGATTCAAGATCTCGCACCGCTGGTGCTCTGGGCTGGCGCCTTTGCGTCCGGAGTTGCTTTTGGGTCGGGACCGAGTCGCGTTTAGCAAGGTCCTGAACTCTGCTGACGATATCATCCGATGGTCCTTTGCTGATCGATTATGCCTTAGGTTACGTCGAAACCCTATCCTCGCTTGCACGCACATACACTTAGCTGCTCTACACTTACTCTCCATTTCAGTTGCAACGGAGCGCCTTACATGGTTTAATGAGATCAATACATCCTTGTATATAGCCACAAACGAATTCGACGTCATTCCAACATCCTTCAGGTCCTGCCCATCGTTTCAATAGCACGGTCTCATTTGATTCATGATCCATGCCTCTGGACGACGAACATCTCTAAGCTGTATGCAGCTTTCGTCAGCCGCGTAGAGACCCTCCGGTTCCGCAAGCCTCCACTTGATACCCTGAAAAGATGCACGCCGGGAGGTATTGTCTCCCTCACAGATCGGGACAAACAATATTTCAGAATCCCCTAGAGTCCGGAGTTGCCCCCATCCGGTGGTGCCAACCAATTCGCCCTCACTCAAGTTGTCCCACTCTGATACGATCTGAAATCCTCGTTCTCGGTATTTCAGCAATGCTTCCTTGGTCTTAGTCCTAGCTGGAAATTCGTTCTGCAGGCCTATTCACATATGCGCTTAGCGAGGGGTCCATGAGTACTTTGCTTGACCGCACCTCTCCTCCGGAGTGTTAGTTCTGGATAAAGACACGTTATTCCATCGTGTGAAATCCAGTTCATGAGCAATGTGCTGTGGAATAGAAGAATTGGGATCAGGGCGGAAGAAAGGAAGGAGGTTATGACGTTGATTTTCTTTCCCATCCCCTGGTGGACGAGTAGGTATATTTGCTCAATCCCAGTATCTAAGCCATCGTAGTGCGCGTCAAAATCTCCTTCCACAGAGATAGTTGAATTGCTAGGAAACTTGCGCAGACCCCTTGTTTCGTCTTCGTAACCGTTGTCCTTCAGAAAGAGCAATACTTCCTCTGAGCGACCCCTGGGGCAGTATATGTCAATGTCTCCAGGTGTAAAGCTGCTTGCCAATACGGCCTTAAGCGCAAAAGATCCAGATATCACGGAGTCTGTCTCGTTTAGACGTTTTAACGTCTCAGCTGCAGGTAAGCCCCACTTCATTAACTCCAAGGAAACTCTATCACTGAGAACTTGAACCGCGTCGCTGTTTACGTTAGGGACGTCGCGTAATGCGTCTAACTCTTGGATATTCATCCCAGCCAGGACCTGTAGCCTTGTCTCTTTGGGCAATTTAGCCCAAAAGCCTAGGTGTCAAACATAATGCCACCGTTCCATGAAGAACTCGCTTAGGCTCGTACCTGCCATTTCTTACTGTGAGGATCACGGAAAAATATGCCTACTGTAGCGTCCACGACCACATGAGCCGCTTTTTATCTTCGCATTACAGAACGGATGCATATTACAATCCCAGATCTTAGGCGCCGGACTCTATTCTTGAACCGAGCCCGAGATCCGTCGAAGAGATTGTGATTCCCATTTCCAGCAGCACCTCTCACCGCATAGGACATATGGCCTGCGCGAGATTGTCCTGCACACAGGTCCTCCGCACTGCTGTACCTATATATTGGACGAGACTCTCGTCTAAATAGCATTGAAACCAACTTCAGGGTCAACTATGGATCGGGTAGGTGCGTTCCACTTGCTATATCTTGTCCTTTCACTGACTGTGTACTGTGGGCAACCAGCTTGCTCATGGCTCAAGCCACCTTTCGGTCACTGATCTGGTAGACTTGACCCGGCGCATAAGAGCACGTCGCAAGCTCAGTCTTAGCACTTTAGAGACCTTCGCGTCCGTTTTTCATGCTCTGCCTTACCCCAAGACACCTCTCAGCGTACATACGATTGAGCGAGGTTGTGGTTTATTCCTGCTTCTGAAGGCAATCACAGCCCAATCACTCGACGTCAAAGACCATGAACGCTCTATGACTCTCCGCCAGGAGCTCGGTTCTATATTGACCGCCCGATGGCGCCTGCTATGCTCCTGGTTCGTAGAATTGACGTCGACTGGGGAAGAATATCATCGACATCTCGTGCTCGATGTCTTCGAAAAATTGCCCAGACTCTCCACTGAGTTGCGCACCCTAGTCTGTCATAGCCTTCCCGGGATTACTGTAGCCTTGGTTCCTGTGTTGATTCCACCCAAGGAACCCAGTAACAGTGCATTGACCCTGGGGACTTTGAAGCATCTAATGTGGTATCTGGAGGACAAGGCAACAGTCTCTGGGATCTCTTGCCATCTTCGGCGGTGGAATCGAAGCAAAAGGAATCCTTCGCCCCATTCTGACTTGTTTGCTCGTTCGTTGGTGGGCCAATTGATTCATCTTCCATCGACGCTTGGGAACAGTGAAATTTGTATTCGAAATTCATTTCGATGTTTAATGCTCATGGCAAACATCTTGGCTCGACTTCGCGAGGACAGATGGCTCTGGTGCTCTGCAGTACGTATGGAGCTTCCCCGCGTAATTCTATCGGGATTGTTGGATCTCCAGATGGTGGCCAAAGGTTCCGTTCATGGTAAATTCTGACAGGGATATTGGATGTGTCTCAAAGGGTTATGAAAACTTGTCTTCAGCTGACGCCACCGGTCGCACAGTATATCAAAATAATTGCAAGCAGTGTAGACGTTTACTTGGAATTGGTTATCAAGACTCTACCCAAGACAGACTACGCATCTCAAGGTCAGCTGCTAGCGCAAATGGGTCTCCTGGGACCGATGGCAGTTTACAGAGATATCCGATTGGCCATCGCATCCCTCTATCGAAATATGGCTCCAACTCTTGTTGAAGCCTTTGTCGCGATGGGCCCGACCGCAGGGCGTGTTTGGAAAGACATACAGTCGGTCACCCGTGCTGAAACCTATGACCTTGCCAACATCCGCCAGGGCCAAATGTGCGACAACCCCACAGTAAGTAACGCCTTTCTCTTGGCATGATTTTGTCTTACAGAGATTCCCTAGCACCAGTCGCAAAATACAATGGTGTATAGAATTTGCTCGCACTGTAAGACAGTTGGGTACTGCTCAACGTCTTGTCAAAAAAAGGACTGGATGAATAGACACCGAGATCTCTGCTCTCAGCTACGCGGTTAGTCGAACACTATACATTCGCGTGTACCACGAGATCTCACACCCCCACACAGACGCTCCCCAGGAATGCAGAATTCCGCTCTCCTCAAGGCAGCGGATCCGACTTATTAGGCACTTTGAGGCTTTATACACGAGGTGGCGGAATAATGTTACCCACGCCAATTCGTCTTCACGACCAACGTATGCTCCAGGGGACGTAGTGGTGATTGATTTAACAGCGTCGCTTGGGCCATGCCTTACTCAGGCGAGATCTCTGAAGAGCTTGATCCCTGACGCCCAGCTACCCGTATGCGTGGGGCAATTAGCCCAGCAGCTCCTGGATACAGTCTCGGTAGGAAAGTGTTTGGTGCATGGAATTGCTCCGTTGGGAATAGACGCATGTCTGCATGTTCTCATCTCGATCCAGACAAACGAAAGTGTTTCTGAAGAGATCTCTGTATCGTCTATCTCCAGCCTTACCTTCTCGTGACATTTGTCTCGGTCTATTTAACAAGAAAGTGTATTATTTTCTCGACACGCTGAAATACTCTTTACATTCGTGTCCCATAACATCGTGCAGAGCCATAATGGGAGTGAGAGGGCTGTGGGATGTAACTCTTTCGAAGATATGTGTTCGTGTATCACTCACTGATATTGGGCCCAGACAATTCGGCCTTGCGGGACTGTGAAGTCCTTGGCAGAGATATCTATTTCCAACATGGCGCGAGCGGGCGGTGACGGAAGCCCAGGCTTCAGGCTTGGCATAGATGCCAGCCTTTGGCTAGCGCATATGCAGTATTCAAAGGCGAGCAAAGGAACTGGAAAAGACATTACACTGCGGAACTTTTTCTTTCGTTGTGCCAAGCTCTCAAGGTCTTTCTTTCTGCCCCTCTTCGTCTTCGACGGTGAGGAGAAACCATTGATCAAGCGTGGTGTTGCTCGAAGTTCGTGGAAATCGAACCTCACAAGCGAAATACGAGAGATATTAAACGCTTTTGGGTTTGAGTATACTGTGGTTCGTTTCTTTGTTGTACTCTCAAAGTCTTTCATACAAGCGCCGTCTAGGCCCCGGGCGAAGCAGACGCGGAACTCGCGTACCTGAATGGAATGGGTATAATTGATGGGATACTATCCGACGATGCCGACTGCCTGCTTTTTGGGGGTCTCACTATGATTAGAAAGTAGGTACACCACCAATACCAGTGCCTATCCCTAATGGCCTTTCAGCAACTACCGGAATTTGTCGGAGAATCGTTCAAACCCGCCAACTAATTCGGCCGGCATTAACGACGAAGCCCATGTTTGGATATTTACTGCGTCCGCGATTGAAAACAAGCTCGGCCTGACTCAAGGTGGTATGGTTCTAATGGCTCTCTTAAGTGGGGGAGATTACACGTCTGGTATCAAGGGTTGCGGTCCAGAAGTTGCATTGGCTCTAGCTCGTTGCGGACTTGGTGATCAACTCTACACTGCTACCAAATGTCTATCGCTTGGCGAACTGGAGGATTTTTTGCCTGGTTGGAGAAATAATTTATGTGCTGAGCTTGTGTCCAACTCGGAAGGTCACCTGTTTAGGAAACGACCTTCTCTCGCAACCTCAATTTCTGACTGTTTTCCTGATATTGGCACCGTACTGAACTACACAAATCCCAGAGTCTCAGGACGTACGGAACCGATACACTGGAGCAAAGAGATGAATATTGAAAATTTGGTGACAGTGTGCAAACACTATCTTCACTGGGATGATGCTTATATCCAGCAGAAAGTGTTGAAGAAAGTCTTCTGCCCCGCTATGATTTTCCATCACATCCATCAGGCATGTCGTTCGTCTGCACCGGGCATCTGTCACTCCGTCGAAGCACTGGGCACATTTCAGAGCTTGGGTTCGTTTTGCATTTGTCGATGTGCAAATGTCCCGGTAATAATGCATTACCAGTACCTATATCCCTCAGGATCTGCAAAGAACGAAGACATACATCTACTGACTTCATGTTGGAGTTCTTGGTTCACTTCGAAGTGTGGGTTGCACCCTTCAATGAGCAAACAATGCTTCAAGGAGATAGCGTTGTTCGTGTATGGCTACCAGCACAGATAGTCGAGCTCGTGGCACCTACTGAATTCAGTGTCTACAAAGTGAAGCGGTCAGTTAAAGGAAAGGCTTCGAAGGGCTCAGCAACAGCCCGCCAGCAGACCTTACTGCGCCTTTGGCGTTGATGATACTGTGCAGGCACCACCTTTATGTCTTTCTTACTGGTGTATGTCTCTTGACGCTACTATATTGGTGTTCAATGTTTTGGAGGCCAGATGCAGAAGAACGTGCATTGCAAGCCGGGTATAAAACCATGGTTAAAGAGTTGATGGACGAGATAAATGTCAAGCGGTCATCTTGCAGCGTCCAATTTAACTTTCTCAATGTATGATGAACCTCCAGGCCGGATATCATCTTCAAGACGGCCATTAGTGTATTGATCTTTAATCTTGTTTCCTTTCATAATTTAAATTGAGAGGTAGGAACTACAAGACCAGTGCCACCCTGACTACCGGGTTGTGGGTCGCCGCCTTGCGGGGCGTGATTCCTTGACCGACGCGCATCACATATTTTTCGCATCAATGCCGATTCTGGGCATTTGGTTGGGTCTCGAGTCCTTGGTTTTGGGAGACATAGAGGGTGATGGACGAGAGCTATTTTGGTGCAACTATGGTGGCTGCGCCAAACCCATTATCGATGTAGCCACAAACCAATCATCCATCAGAGGAAGCACTCTAGGGCATGCGTGATCCCATTCAGCAACCTTCCTGACTAGGATTCTGGCCTCAAGCCTTGACGCTTGTGCATCCCATGCCCCATTCCGTTCAGTGTAAATATTTTATCAGGGAAACTAGTCTATCCGATGCTTGCTGACTCCTGGTGGTGCTGTTCCGAAACCGTTGATATAATTCCAGCTGGTGTGGGAAATTTCTTCAAGATGAAACATATCATTTTTTTTGTAATGTACTGATTGGTATGTCAATTTTGAATTCCCCTACTATACAGAGCTAAATGGAAATGGAAGTGCATTAGCAATATCCATCTCTGGGTCAAGTGTACCAGAGTCCCGACGAGCAGCTAACATATCAAGACTGTAGCGCTGTTGAACATGAGCTAAGATAAATGTCTCAGAAAGAGTTGTGTCCAGGGTTGATTCTATTACTTGTAAACTTTCCCTCTTGTTCTCTGCCTGCTCCTGGTGGACACGAATTGGATCCTGTTGCATAATGGTCTGGTTCAAGGCAGAAGAGTGCATGATGTCCATTTCGGTACCTTCTTCCAACATCACTGCCGAGTGCTTCCAGGGATCAACAAGTGGTTGAATATTGGACCAGTAGCATCTACCATAGAAGAGAAGCCATTCAGATGGTGAAAGCCATACACTATTCAGTGGAGCTGCAAGAATGACAATACAGTCTGGATGCTGTACGTCAAATTCTGAAAGCCACATCTGAAAGCATACAACCCCAGGCTCTGTATTGACAACTCTGCACAAATAGCCATGTCGCTGTGCTGTGTGGCCACTGGAGGAGATTGAAGCGCCATCAATGCAGACTTTCATTCCCATTCGAAGGCGCATGTGGGCTGGTGGCTGCTTTTTGAACCTCCAGACCTCATATGGAGGCCTGCTGCTGAGAAGACCTTGTGCAAGACGGAAAGATGACATAGAGGTGAAAGATGGTGCAGAGGAAAGGGCAGATTTAGTAGTCCTGGATGGTGTGGGGTCAACACAGATACAGACATAGATGATTATGGGGTGGATAAAGCTACATACCCAGAACTGGAAGCTGCAGCCATAAAATCAGTGGAAGGCAGGGGCTGCTGGCAGATTTGACGACAAGCAGATGGTGTTGGTTTGGGAAGATCAGAAGATGGGATGTGAGAACGACAGCAAGGGATAAGTCTGGCCCATGCAGTGCTCAAAGTTATTCCAATCGTTTTGGCTTCTGGAGCCTGCAGCAGTTGCTGGTGATCCTCTGACATTGGCTCATGTTTGAAGAGCTCAACATAGGGAGTGAGATCCAGGAAATCAGCAGAGAGGTTTCGGAAAGACATTGTCCAATGATGAATAGTGTAAAGAGTCAAGAAACGGCAGCAACAGAATCAAGGTTCAAACAAGATTCAAATACTTCATTCAAAGCTTCTGGATCGTCACACGATTCCTCCGGATATTGAAGCAAAATTAGAACTTCTATGTATGGTCCAGGTCTGATTCACCTGAGAAGTCATGTTCACTATGTGTGTGTATTATACTCACATATAGATAGCGAGACAGTTTTAGAACAGACTTGACATCAATCAGGATTTATAAACTTTTTCATTCAGTATACTATGCCCAGGATCTCTCTAAAGGAGTGTAATCCAAGCCTGAGACACATGAATAATAAACTTAACTATTGACATCTATGTTTATATCCATTGTACTATTGGAAAACGATAAACAAAAGGATAATAAATCATGATTGGAGCAGAGACAGAGTCAGGACTAATGCAGAGAACGTTTAGAAGCCTTTGAAACTGAACATTTAGAGGCCTTTGAAACTGAACGTTTAGAAGCCTTTGAAACTGAACGTTTAGAAGCCCTTGAAATCAAATGCATTAGTACTTTTTATATTGAAGTTTACATTATCAACAATGACTTACACAGGTTGATAGGTACATGCAAAGCGGCGCTGCTCACAATTCCTGCACATAGGGGTGTTTCCATCACACTTTATCTTCCGCCCTAAAGGTAATGTGTGATAAGAAGGCAATATTGAACAGTAGGAATAGCCTTGGATTCACCTCGACAGAATGTACAAGCCATAGGTGTTCGTTTTGGAGTACGTATAGTCTGGACCACACCCTAGTTTTCAGTAGACAGTACAAGTCAGTATGCAGCATAGAAATGCAATGAGTCAGTCATTTACTGAAGATCTATTCTCCAGAGATAGAATTTCAGACATTTAAGATATCAACAGCAGAAGGGGAGCGAATAAAGAGAGTGTTTAGGAGGGTTTAGACGGGCCTTACTCTTTTATCACCATTGCCTTGGCTATCGTAATGTTTGGGAGACATATCAATTTGATAATGATGCCAACATCAGGAGCGTTAATAATGTAAAGACCAAGAGAAGACTCAATAATCAGCCCCGAGCCAAGACCGACAGATCACCCAGCCTAGAATCACAGCATTTCAAAATCTATTTTAAGCATAGATGCTATCTCAAAGCAGGTACCCACCTGCAGATCCAGTGTCAAAGGAAAAACGTCAAATGGAATGGAATGGTGCAGCTGACATGGGAACACAGATGGTGCTCTGTCAGAATCAGTGTTGGCATGAAACAGACATTCCCTTTTTCCCATGCTTGATGCATATATATATGTGTGTGTGTGTGCGTGTGGTCATGCTAACGGAACGATTAATAATTCAAGAACACCTGGGTGTGCTCCCTTTTTGCATAACACCAAAGAAGTTGAAATCTCACTGCTCTACTTGGATAAGGGTTGCTAACTTCACAATATTCCAGATTATTGACTTGGGCGCCATCCTATAGGCACTAGTATGCAGGGTCAGAGCTCAGAAACCATCCCATTAGGCACTAGTATGCAGGGTCAGAGGCCGAATATTTTCCCACATGAACAGCATTGGTGTGAGGATTGAATCTCGTATCAAGGTACTATCAGTTTTTTTATAGAATCCATTGAATCAGTTGTTCTAACTGTTGACTCTTTTTAATGTAACAGAGAATTGGGATGCGCTTCAAAAGTGCTTTGTAGCAGTCTTGATTTGGAGTAATTGAAGGCTCAAGTGCCATAGCAGACAGTGGCTGAGCATCCTCTATATATCAGCTGTAACGTAAAAGATGTTACATACCTCCATTCCCATGGTACTGAAAAACCAAACTCTACTAACCCTGGGTCCCAGTAGCTAGTAAGATAGAGTATGGTCTGGCTTCGAACTACCCTTGGCTGAGACGTGCCTAGGCTGGACCAAGATGCCCCAATGGCTCAGAATGACTGCTTCTGACGAGAGCCACATAATCTGGAGGAGCAGCTGCTGGAGGAACGGTCCACGAGAGTTCAAGTTGGGCTGGAGAAGGATGGCGGAGCAATGTTGAATCTCATGCTGAGGGTTAGAAGGAAGTTATTGATGATGACAAGAACAAAGAGCTCTGCCATGGAGCCGAAGAAGCCTTTCCTAGAATTCTTTGTTAGCAATGTTCTTCATGCTCAACTATAGGGGGTCGCAAGAGATCGAACAGAGAACCGGGGACGCCTCGAAGCAGAGGGTGCAGCAGGCTGGAAACGGATATACGTAACATGGTCAAAGATGAGCCATCTCGGATGGTCTCTATCTCCGTTGTTTTGTTCCCCTGGACCCGAAACTTCAATCACCATGTTCGAGTTACGCTGTAAGATTCTCTCATCTTCGCCGGTGCCTGTGGAATGTTCACCGTACTTGAGTCCGTTGGGAGCCACCAGACTCCCCAGACGAACTTTGATTTGAGAGCGGAGATTTGCAGGGCTCAACTCCTTGCATAGCTCAAGGAGAGAAAGAGTTGCAGATTTACAAGTCAGGTAGGGTGGTGGAATATGGGAGAGGGATCGAGGAACGGGCGACAGGTTTTATCAATCGTGCCAAAGGGATTTCTGGACTCATAGCACGTTTTATCCTTCACTGTCAATGTCATGCATTTGACTTGCCTCATTTCGTCCTTTAGATTATGAAATGTTTAAGGGCGACCACCAGGTCTTGCTCTATTGTATGTAGACCTCCAGAGTGAAAACAGGACAGGGAGCATGCTCAGCAACACTAAATTCTTGAGTGGCGTCATAAGCAATGTTGGTGATCATGCAATTTACCTGCTTTCGGGAGCTGGTTACAAGGTTCCTGGTATGAGTCACCTCGTCCTGAATCCCCTCTTTAAGTTCAGATCCTTCTAAATGAACAATCCACTACGAGCTCTCCCTGAAAAGCTTCGAAACCTCGGTTATGCGCCTGGGTTAAAGCAGACCTTGGCGCTGGCCCTAACATTTTCATATCTTTCTTCCAAAGACTCCATGGCACTGAATTGCACTGCTAGCTATTCACTTGGATGGGTTAGTTATGCCTGGAAAGGGTGGGTAAAGAAACGGTGAGGCGCTCGCTGCACTTGCCTATCTGAAGCAGCTGAGCGCCGAGTGATCTAGCCTCGTATTTTCGCGGTCACGCCCAAAGTGTGAGACTGGATTTGCCTGGCGGAGTACTGGCTACTATGTATTATAAAACAAGTTACTCTGGTGCCACCATGGAACCATGAAGTTCAGGTGCTCTCATATATAAACACACCTATGCCCGGCCAGCGATGAATCCGACCCAATACCTTCCCTGAGCATCAGACGCAAAATGAATGAACGGGAATCGCTTCGACTTCCTCATTGACACGAACTGAAGGCTTGAATTTAAATCCTCCTTGGCCTTGATACTTTGCTCGCTTCCAAATATTCTTGAAACACCCAGCCCTGGAGTTGAAAAACCAAGGGTCGAGATCGTCAAACAGAAGTTGCACGTCTTCACGAGCGTTCCCATCGCTCCAGAGTGAGGGATTGACTAATGGATATATCACAACATCCAGCCTTAACTCACGAAGATTAGGAAGTGCGTCCGAATGGAGAAACAGAGTGTCAAGCTCCCGCCAGCTGTCCATCGCAACTAAGTCCCCGTAGAGGTGGATGGTGAGCTTAAGCGACGCGAGGGCGGAGAAAGAAAGTATTCTTGGTGGATTCAACGGGTCATCTGGATTGGTTGACGTTAGTCCCAAGTATTGGGCATCCCAGGTCTCGGGTACGTGGTCAGCCACCCGAATGTACAGATCAAGGCTAAGGTGCTGTAGAGTATCCCAGCACGAAGAATGAAACACTTTCAGAGGGACAGGATACACTGAAGGGTAGGTTTCATCGTCGATTTCGCATTGGAGTGCAATTTTTACTTCTTTTAAGGCCTGCGTTTGGCTCAGCAGCTCCTGCACCAAGGAATACTGAAACCCATCGTCGATCACGACAATGAGGGTCTCGAGTTGAGTGAGGTTTATCCATTCCGGCTCGAACAGGATATGACTCAATGTCAGTTCATAGTATCTGGAAAGGTCTAGAGCCTTGACGTGAGGGACGCGCTCCAGACGATGCTCCCGTTCTATGGGAAATATTGAGTAAGATCTACACGCTTTGAATGTTGGCCTGAGGACCAGGTGTTGCAAGTCGGTTGCGATCAATAGGTCAAGTGGGAAGGCGATCGTATCTGTCTCAAACCGGGTAAGTTTTGGGGACCTCAGTAGAAGTGTTCGGATTTCGTTCAGTAGAAGAGGCGGGAGCTTGTAGCATGCTGAACTCCCTTTTGTGTCGAATTGAAAGCAAAAAGATCTGAGATCGCCCAAGGCCGATGTCATGGTGGCGAGGGTATCGAGGCCCACCTGCCTGGCTCCGTCGGTATATGTGAGTCTAAGTGCTTTGACATATGACGCGATTGGAAGCCATTCATGCTTCAGGTCGAGTTTCCTCTTCTCGACCTTCTTCGTGGATATGGATAGTGAGGCAAATAGGTATGGTCGGGCGAAGCTCATGAGGAGCTTACTCGTAAGAGAACAGGCCTTCAAATCGCGTTTGAGATTTTTCCAGGGGCCCACGCCTGCGACAGCGACAAGGTTGACAATGACCGAAATGACTTCAGGGGGAAGCTGAGGAGCGCTCATTTTGTCATCCGTCGAAGGTTGTCAGAATGCCAACGGGTTTTAGATGGTTTTCGACGTGCAAACAAAGGCTACATTTGCATCGAGATTCTCAGAAATTTTCACTAACATTGCAATTGATTATCGGAGCACAGGGAGTCAATGACAAGATCATTCTCCTGCAGCGAACGAATCCAATCCCAGCGACCCAAGTATGACCATCGACATCGGACACTATATTTATCACAACGGATAAAGTAGTATCTATATTTATCACATGAGCGCCGATGACCTAAAAGTGCCGGATTTGGTCAGGCGCTTATTACTTAGGTTGAGCAGAGTTTGCATCCGTTCCCATGAGCCATTAGGGAGATCGGCAGGGCTTGAGGGCTTATAATATGACTGTCGAAAGGGGTCATGTTCAGGGAAAGGGTAGCGTCCATCATAGTACGTCTCTTTTGCAGATAGGTTTGCAGTCTCCCTCACCTGCTCCAGATGCGTCGTCCACTACCTACAAACAGCAAACGATGGAGGTCAATCGTGGTGCCCACACGGCGGGTTTGGGCTCCCAGTCATCCTGTGGTAAACATTGCACTAAAGATCCACTTTTGCCTTCGACTCCACGACGAATCGCTGCATTTAGCAGTGGCAATTTCTCGGAACTATCTGCGTTTATCTGGCGAGGCATTATCCATTCACCCCCGGCTACTGGCATGCTCGGCTGTTTGGATCGCGACCAAATTTTCTGGTCTTTCACACCACGTTCCAAGACTGGTCACTCTCTGTCGTGTATGCGAAGGTCTTTTCCGTCCCCAAGACTTTGTGGATACAGAAAAGGATATCCTCAACACCATTGGATGGAGCCTCCACTTCGAAACTTTCGAGACATGGCTGCAAGGGCGCCCAGTTATTTTCCCCGAACACGATCATCAAATCGGTCGCCTAGCCCGCTTCTTGGGCGAAGTAACTCTGTTGCTGGCCGCGTTTGAAGCTTACGACGCGCCGTCGACAGCGATGGGTTGCTTGGCCTTGGCTCAATTCATTGTAACAGGGTCTGACACGATACGTAGTTTGGTATCCCCCTGGCAGGAGGTTGCTGCGACGTTGAACAGCTTCCTCAAAGAGAACAGCGGAGCTATACCTACGTACATCCAAAAGAAATATCTTGCATCGAGTGATATCGTCTCTATCATCCAGAGCTTCCATGCTCGTCAATCTTGCGCATAGCATCTTCGTTCTGTAGCCTAGACCATTGCCAATTTCTATCTTTATCCATTCAAAACTGGTATCTACCATATCCTTCGGCTAAATTCATAAAGACGTGTTGAGGAGGCATGCCTGGCTGGTACCCAGCGAAGTCACACGGGATTTACACATGGGTGGGGTAAGTTGGAGGCTCAGAGAGGCCTGAAGAGGCCCATTCGCCACGGCAGGTCGTACAGAATAAAGGTTCGCTCTCCAACACCACGGCTACCTTGAAAATATTGGAATTAAAGCCCCAATAGGTAACCATTTACGAGGGGATTGTGCAAACCTGATGCCTCACTTCATGACAACACACCGTAAACAGAGAAACAGGGTTAGCGGTCAGGGTGGAAGCACAGAAGATCGCGGCCTTGAGATCTTGAGAGACGATGAGGACAACAACGACGTAGTCGGTGTCGAGGACAAGGGGAAACCCGCGTCGTGACCAAATAGGATGAAACCGACGCTAGGCTCCGACCAAACGCACGGATTCCTAGCGTCTGTTTGTGATCGAGTTACCTCCTAAGTCACTTCCTCCGCTGGGCACTGATCATGAGCCTTGGGCTTGAATAGCAAACTGTGCAATAACCTTTCGCGTTTACTAGTTCTCAACACGAATAGAGTCTCCCCAAGAGGGTTGAAGCACGTCCCCGTGTAGCGTGAAGAAAAATGAAGCCCCTATCCTTGCTTTGTTTCACCAGGATGCGAATAGTATTGAGAGTTCAGTAGCCTATCTTTTATACGAGACTACGCTAGCAAATATGACTTTTCTGAGAATTGAACGGTATATAGTATCCTTATCTTGGCGCAAAGATAGTCTGCTCCAGACTGAATGGCCTTCAAGTTGGCGCGGTACTTTAGGGCAGGCACTCCTGGACCCGGGACATCGAAGGCATCTCGTCTGGCTCGGGTTATAATTCTCCTCAGTTTTGACGAAAGAAGCAAAGGATATTTCATTTGATATTCACCAAAGGACGACGCTGCTAACCTAGCCTTAGCCAAATTCTAATATCACGCATGGTATTCCAAAGACGGAAAGGCTTGAGGCGATTTCAATACATCCTTCGTCCCTTACATATTCAATACCAGAATAGGAGGTCAGAGCCCCGGTGGTTGCACGAGCGGCTGTCATGACTGTTGCAAACGTTGCCAGTAAATAACCAGAGACAACAGCACTTGACTGACATTCACCGCGTGTTTTCATCGGGTTGGATCCCGTTCCTTCGACGACAGTTCCATGCGTGCTTCTGATTGCGATCATCCGTTATCAACAGCGGGCGACGAGCCTAGCAACCTTGCTTCCTGTTCCTAGCGCTGAGTTCATTGATGATGGCCTTTCCTTTGGGCCACAGCTATTTCATTCAACGCGTGCTGCCTTACTTACTTAGTCGATAGATGTAAAAACGTGCAGTAAGTACAGTTGCTGTTGATTCCGTCCATTCCGACGACGGGCACAACAAAGCACATCATTGGCCAGCTCTTGGCGGATAAGGGTTGATCACAAGGTACGGAACAGTCTTTCATTTCGCAGGCATTCTCGAAGACAGGGGCGATGGCGTGGGTTTAGCGCGCATAGGTCAACCACAACGGAATATATGTCCTGATCCAGTATGAGCATCTGACAAGGGGTAAGGATAGAACGATGGTCTAGAAGGCTTGAATAGACGTACGTCGACCGAAACAGCTTCATTCATCCAATGGTCGAACCGCCCAGATTCAGGGTCGTGAGGAACGCAAACCTCGGAGGAGGCATCAAAGAGGCCCGAGAATCTTCGACACAACCTATTAATCATGAACTCGGGGAAAGGCCCCAGAACTCGCTCCATCATGGCTAGCTTGCGCTCAATGTAATGGGGTTCCCCTTCGCAAGGGGGAAATACGGGGCGACGAAGATATAGTTCTGCTATAACGCAGCCAAGCGCAAAGTGATCGATGGTTGGTCCGAGTCGTAGCCCTGCTCAAAAATTCGTGTTACTCGAAGCGCAGTTGTGGGCTAGACTTTGTGCACCTGTTACAACCTCGGGTGCCCTGTACTGATCACTCCCGGTCATTTCATATCCCGATATTCCAGCTGTTCCCTTGTAGAACAATTTTAGGGATGTACACTGGAGAACCTTCCGCTGGAGAATCCGGCCTTGGCTCGGCGAGTACCAAGGCTCCTGGATGACGCTACAGTCGTCAACGACGATAGAGTTGGTTGAGACGTCGCATTGACTGATTCCAAGTCCATGAAGAACTACTTAAACTCTCAGTTTATTGAAAGCGACAGATATAAATTCTGGGATACTTTCATATCAATGCTTGCATAACCTGCGCCGCTATTTCAGCCACATGACGGCGGGGAAATGTTATGGAAGGCGACAAGAGGTCTTCAAGAAGTGTTCCTGGCGACAGTGCAAAGACGAAACAGGCAAACATAGCGTCCTCCCTGTAGCTGTGGAAACAACATGTCACACTAAATAGGTTTTATTTTCTTTTCTTTGATTGCGAATGGTGAGTAGACGTGACGGGCTAGCGTACCTGTCAGGTCGTCCTTTGAAACAATCTTCAGCAGATATACACGCAAAGGGTCTGACTTATATTGTGAATCCATGACGAAGCATGCCAGACCAGTCTTTCGAATTCTGTTGACAGAGACTGTGCGTTCTTAGCTGTGTCTCCAAGAGTCCATAGTAGTATCGAACTTACAGTCAGGTAAGCCCACAGATGGAAGGAGGGCGCTAGTGTATCGGTCAATGCCGCCGAATGTGATATGGAAAACCCTTTTGCTCCGCTTACTCTGGCGGTAGCCTCGACGACCAAAAGTGCTGGAGGCTTAGATGATCCATTTCAGTCAGCACCCGCTACCCCTTCACGGACACCGCAGAGGGTTGAAGTACCTACCTTCCCTATAGGATCGGATCTCAAACCCCTAGATTTAAGCCCAAATTATATTTTGAGATCTCTGGTTACGTTGCAGCGAAACTAAAGTCTCCGAGGTCCAGGGCCATAGCCTCCGTCTTCATTAATTCATTGGTGGAGAAGGCCCATTCGTCAAAGCGTTGACATCATTGTGGAATGCTGCACTCAATTGACCGCGACCCAGCGCCGAGTCCTCTAAGGTTGTCAGTGGTGTTAGTATATCTATGGCGTAGCCGTCCAACATGAAATCGACTTCCTCTGAAAATATGTTGTCTCCATTTGAGCGCGCTATCTTTGTGGCAGGGGACAACTTGGCCGTTCCCCTTCTGTCCTATCTCGATGTCCACGCAATGATGCGATTAGCCATCACGTCTCGTTCACTCAGAGAGCTTGTTTCTTTATATCATGGAAAAGTTTTCAATATTGACAAACTCTTAAATCAGTGGTTGGGGAACAGCACAGCAGAGTTTCTGGGCCTGATGGAGGAGGAGGTCGCTTTAGTATGTGGGATGAATGTGCTTCACTTCTTCATGCGTGCCCCGCGTTTACCCAAACTTGACGTCTGTGTGAGGATAACTGAATTCAAGAAAGTGGCAACTCTTCTTCTTCAAGAAGGCTATCAGTATTCGGGATGGCCATTTCTTCCGCTAGAAACGCCGGCCGGACGCCTGAGAGCCCGTCTAACACAGGAGGCCCTACTTCATCAGCGCGGCACAGGGGGACATGCCTTTCGAGAAATCGATCACATAGGGGTCGGACTCCTTTTCCGCAATCCTGATCGTCAGGAGTCGATAAATATTAGGCTCGTTGATGGTGAACCCTATTGCCACATCCTTTCCCAACATTCCAGTAAGTTTGGCAGTAACAACCTTTCCCAGCGGACATTAATGGTCCAGCAGCACTTATGTGCTATATCACGTTCAAATCTGCTGTGGTGTTATTTCCCCACGGTACCTATATTCACTACAGGTCGTACTTAACAGGCCGCAGAACCGTGCATGACCCGCACGAGCTATTCGTAGGCAATAGACATCACATACGCTCCGCTAGTAACCAGGTCGACTTGGACCTAGTGTTTGGGCCACCAGTAAGTACCACGTTATGGCGCGACCCAGAGCTAGACGCGATGCCTCGTGGGTTCGGCGATAGATGGTGTTGGACCATCCCGAGAAAAAACGCAGGTACGAGAAGACAAGATGCGGACATTCCTCAGTTCAAGTTGCCCCTAGATAAGAGATCGACTTCGGCAGATGCTCTTGGGAGCTATACGTTTGAGGTGCGAGACTGGACGAAAGGGGTATTTATTCCTGGGGCCTATTGTCGAATGAGTGAACCGGGCGTATTGAGCACCTGACCTTCTTTTGATTGCTCTTCCACTTGTCTTTTACTTGTATCCCAAGAATGTTCAGGCACGTCCTTTTTTATGTGAAACGGGTTAGGTACTATAAGGAGTACCGTCATATTGAGGGGAGAGGCTTAGATCTACAGGCTTGCCCTTGATTTTCAGGTACGATGCGTGATCATGCGATTCCAGTAGGTAAATTGTACAATCGCGGTAGTATATAAGGCAGCACTGGGCACATCTCGGCTATATCTCCTGCGTCATACTCAATGGCTACACCCCCTAGACAGGTCAACTTCCTCCTCGAGGTAGCCCAATTGTTGACAAAACCCTGATTAGTCAGACTAACGGTCATCAAGCACCTTAGCTGCGGTCCTCCTCGAGCCTTCAGAGCAAAGGTAAACCTGATATGATACTTATTTGAAATATCCTAATACTGGCTTAGATTTTGAAGACGGTGACCGGGATCCTTTACGCCGCAAAGCCGCTCGATTCATGCCCGAATAATATTGCCTTGGTCGATATCGACGTGTTTGCAAACCTTCCAAGCCCCGATTTCGACGAGACTCTGGCCGACATCTCGAAATTCTTCCCAGGCGGTGCTATTTCCTGCCGGGTGCACACCAACAGCACCTACACGATTCGAGAGCCCAAAGCCCTCCGGATTTTCGTCGACAATTTCGGAGTAGCGCCCCCTGCCAACATTTCCATTCAACGCATGTTTTCGCTTCCCTGGTATGGGAATGTGTTGATCATGAAATATACGACCACACCGAATATTGACCAAAGCCCCCCGACCAGCATAGGCTGGGACGAATTGGAATTCGTTCATCGGATCGTGGAGGAGTGAGTCATATCATTGATCGGGCCACCTTTCTGCGCTTGCTTAATGAGTTCGTTTAGGTGGCTCACCGCACACGTTAAGCTGGGAATTTTTGATCCCCGTGGTTTGCGTGCTGCTCCGGTGGTTCCTGGCGTCTAGCCGAATTTCAATTTGTACCCGAGATCCTGTTATCTAAATGGTTTGGACATATCTGTGTGACCTGTTTACCTTTCGCCACTGTGAGCAAGCATCACTTGTCAGAGAAGTCGATGAGTGGACTTATGTTCGCTGTTGATGATTGAGAATTTCATGACCAGTTGGCCAGTGACGGAGGCAACACGAGCGCAGACAAGGATCGGAAGAATCAATCTGGTTAGCTATGCTGCATGGGCAACTCAGCCCGGTTACCTATCACCTGGCCAGCTTTAGCCGAAGAGGTTTCTACGCCATCTATTCCTAACAGGACCACACGAATGACATCTTACTTTTGCTGAGCCTTTTTCCAGACGTTCAGGAATAAGAATCAAAACTATGGCCCTACCGGGCGGACCTGGACACCTTTATAAAACGAATACGAAGCATATGACCATTTAGGAAGATGGACGAGGGTTATTTACTACATCAGGATACATATATATACACATTTTAATCGAGCCCGCTGTCCGGAGAGGTGAAGTCTGATGGCGAGAGGAAGATGATGGTCGATAGCGAGCGGGTAGATTTGAAGGCACCAAAAGAGTAGAAGGATAGCGGATCGATCGACTAAACAGTCTCCATGGGGGCGTCACCGTCGTCAGGAGCCAACTCGGGGGAGGGAGCACGGGATGCGCCATTCATGGCAGCGTCTTCAACGATGTCACCGTTCTTGCCCACTGCGCCTGGCTCCTCGTTGGAGGTGCCTTTCGAGAACTCGACAAGCGAGAGCTCTTTCGCAGCCGCAAGGAGTTGAGCCATATTGAAGGTCCCGGCCCCCACGGATGGAAGAGGCTGAAAGAAGACGCATTTGAATCTCTCGAACATTTCGACCTGACCACCGAATACTTCTTCTATGGCATGGGCTTCGGATGTGTTGGTGATGAGTTGATGAACAATGGAGCCGATCAAATCTTTTTTGGCCTTGCCTCGCTGAGCATGAGTGTGTGCCATGGCGAGCATAATGCGCGCAGAGGCAATCTCCTCTTCCATCTCAGCAGCGAGTCGCGATAGGTCTATAGAAGGAGGTTAGATCAACGAGAGACGGTTAAAGACGAAGAACATACTGGCGCTGGCGTATTCGTAACGCAAAAATCCAGCAGACGCAGTCACACGCCTCGGGCGACGAACTGCGGTGAACTCGAGATCACAGGGCTGACGACCTCGTTTACAGACGATGCAGCGTTTATCAAACCCTTGCGTCTCGCATTCTTTGCCAGTCAGAGAGCAACGAGAGCAAGGGGCTACAACCTAGGATAGAAAAGAGAGGATTTTGAGTCCAAAACAGACCAATAAAAAGGACACGACTCACCAGTTCACCTTCCAACTCCTCTAGAATGGGATCGGATACTTGGAGGAGAGCCGAAGGTAAAGAATCGAGATAGGGAGCAACGAGGATGCGCTGGCCCTTAGAGTCATAGATAGCTGCGACCTCTGGGGAGTCCTCTTTCTTCTTGCCCTTCTTATTTTTCCTCTTCTTGCTTGCTTTTGGCTTTGGGGCCTCGAAAGTATTGTCATCGGCCTCTGCGTTATCGTCATCCACCTTCTGTTTCCTCTTCCTGGAACTCTTCTTGACACTAGACGAGAGAGGCATCGCCTCGACGTCTTCCTTTTCCTCTTTCATGTCGACACCTCCAGTCCTAGACTTCTGGTGCATTGCTCTCGTTTGACGGGGAGTATATGGCTCTTCGAGATCTTCATCTTCATCTTCTCCATCGAGCTCGTCCTCGCCTTCAGATGACGATGACGAACCCTCTGGGGTGCTGAGTACAACAGTTCCCGACGTGCCTGCGAGAACAAACGAATGTCAGGAAAGATTTACATTGCGAAGCACGATCAAAGGTAACTCACCCAGTTGAGGACGCTTTGGAGGACGTTCACCTTCAGACAATTCCTTGGTTTTGGCCACGGGCACGAGTAAAGGTTTAGAGGAGGAGCTAGGACGAGCAGTTCCACCGGGCCTTGGCGTCGCCTTAGAGTTAGAGGAGGGCGATTGAATTTGGCCGGCTGAACGACGGGATGGGCTGCTTCCTGTGCCCGAGCTGGTGACTTTTGAGTCTGCTGGGCAACTGGAGACCTGACGGCCAGGTGATGGGTTATCGCCTCCAGCGACGTTGAGCTTTGGAACTGCAGTAGGACCCTTGGATAGCCTCTTCTCATTGTCGTCCTTACGGCTTCGATGATTTCCACTCGACGATGGTGGACCGACCCCAGGCAAAGGATTCAAGGCCCGAGAGGCTTTGCAAGATTGAGGAGGAGAAGGGCTATCATCCTCCGAGGTTTCTTCGTCTTCGGAGTCGGTAGTGGTTGTGAAATCGAAACTCGGACGAGGAGCACCCGATCGAACGAGCTCCGAATATTCATGAATAGAGGTAGAATCCTAAGGATATGTCATGTTATTAAATCGAAGAAAGGAACTAGCCAATGGAAAACTCACCACTACCCAGCGACTGGCAGGGAGTCGGATGTCGGCGGAACGGTTAGGGGCGATATAGGCAGGAAAGCCATAAGGAGGCATCAGGAAGAAACACTCCCATGGTGTGTCATCATCCCAACCGTCGTGACCTTGCTCGACCCAGTCGATGACGCTGTACATCGGAAAATTTTCAAGAATGACGACAGACAGGCTGCAGAGCAAGACGTGGAAGGTAGAGTCGAGGCCTTCTTCTTCTTTGAGGTGAGCCTAAAAGACGATGGTTGAAATTGAACAGCAAGACGAAATCCTGACGCACCAAAACAGAGAAATGAGCTTCAATTTTCGCCAATATAGCCTTCTTCATTTTGGGCTGAGTAGTCTTGTCTTTGAATTTACTGAGAAACTGTTGCAAGTCGTCAATGGTGGCCGGGTCGATAGGGTGGTCGTCGTGCGTTTCGTCCATTCTGGATGAGTGAGTGAGAGATGTGGTGGAAATTGCTGGAAAAGCCGCAAACGGGCACGGACGAGGCTCTTATAGGCGGCCAGGTGAATAATGTAGAAGATGATGGTAAATAAGGATAAAGTTCGTCTAGATTCGTCTTGGTAGAGCACAAACATTGAAGGATCGTGACCGCGACGCGAAGTGAACACGAGAAGCGAAAGCCAAACATATTGATAGGGGCGTACTTTCCTGAATGAATATTGATAGGGGTGTATATTCCCAAATGGGACAGTACTGACCACAACGGGAACTCCGAGCTGAAAGTCGACTCTATGCCCGTATACCCCCCAAAAAAAGGTGGTCCACGGCCACCTTTGCGAGTAATAATATGTCCTATGTATAGGCATGACACGGCTAGGGAGTGGCGTCAACAAGAGGCACAAACCCAGCTCACGAAACAACGTCCAGGATTGAGCACGGGGCGGAAAAAAACTACGGCTGTAAATAAACCACCTCTCGCATAGCCTATTGTTGCCGAAGGAGAAGGTCTCTGAAGCACCAGGGCTTGTCTCTCCATCCTACTTCTCGGAGTCAGCAGCAGCCATCTCGGGTCTCTGCACACCACTGTTGGTAGCAAGCGGAGTAGAAATAATATCCGCCTCCTCTTCCTGCTTCTTTTCATCTTCACCATGCTTGGAGATCTTGATAGTCGGTATCGCGTTTTTGTTGTCAGGGCTGGGAGGAGAGATCATGCCCCGAGTCGGAATTCGATCGTCCGTGGGATGGTGAACGGTCCCATCTTCGTGGATGACGGCTCGGCCTGCGTAACTGTTGGGTGAATCATCCCGTATCCGTTGGGATTTACACCTGCACTCTTGACGATGTCAGTTTGAGCCTTTTGCATGCGGCATTCTTCCTCCATGACGAAAACGCTGCTCCGGGTCTTGAGGAATTTGTCCCAACCAATCGAAAAGACGAGGCGGGTGAGCAGAGCGTAGGCTCTGGACCATGTTCCACGCAGACCAGGTGCAGGAAGGGGTCGAAGGGTGGGATCAACATGAGAAGAGTCTACGGGTCAGTATAGGTCAAGGCGATTGGGAGTGGGGAAATATACATCATCGTCTTCGGTTATCACTCGCTCGGGAAGGGTCTTGCCAATTGACTTGTGGAAGGGAAGATGGATCTTGGAGACAGGGAGGGTACAATGGGCGTCTCGGCCGTTGAAATTGAACATGAGACACGAGTTCAAAGTGAGGAGAGCCTAAGGCTCATGACGAGCACGGCGTTCAGGACAGGGTGAACAAGACTTACAGATTCGAACTCGAAAACGTATCCATCACAACAACGATCGAGTTCACGGGATGGGCGCTTAAAAGCCAGGAAAGGGAAACCCGGGAAGACGGAGTCGTATTGAGTTCTGATCCGTCTTATATACACCCGGAGACACAAGGAGGTGTCTGGTGACCCATCTGGAACAGGAGACGATATGATGGGTCCTGCCTTTGTCAAAGATCGCTGCATGTGATCATAGGAGTTGAAGCGTCATAGGAGTTTCGAGGAACCGGAATGGTCTGGGAAACTCGTGTAGCTTAGGCATCTAGATAAGGAAAAAATGGACAAACAAGGGTATAGTTTCGAGTATACTAGAAGACAGATAAACAACTCCAACCCCATATTGTGACTGAGAAAGCCCAAGAAGCTTTCGAACCCAACAGTGAAGTTCGAAGAAGGGCTATGAGTAATGGGGTCTGAAGACGTCTTGCGTATCATGAGGCCTGCTTCTATTGAGTTTGCTCTCGGTATGTATATACAGTAGAGTTCTATAAATTCACTTGAATACTTTCCTGTTACTTTATCTAAACGAGACATGATTATACGAAGGTAACGTTTGCATCTGAACAACGTATACTCTTTCTTCATAATATTTGACAGACAACTCATCAATAGGCTACAACAGCCTGACTCGACGCCGACCTATCCTTTGAGGCAAGTAAATTACTGCTATCTTTCGTGCTATTCTTACATATAATCTCAGAGTCAACACGCGCGATCGATCGGTGTTGTTTGTGGACTCCCGAGGGCTCCCTGTGGACTATTTGCCAGGCTTACCCGGTATACACGTTGTTGTCGATCCAGGTACAGGTGCGCGCAGGATAATTGACACTTGAAAGATGCTAGTGCATTCGCTATATACATCAATCTATACCGTGCACACACACTTGTCTTTCAGCGAGTTCCTGTTGCTGCGAGTGTCGCCATGGTCTTACTCGGGAAGGTTCGCCCCTATCAATATGTTTGGTTGACGTCACGGTCTCGCGATCGCGTCGCGTCTAGGTCGCAAATTTATGGCAAGCAAGGAGAGGAAGGGCAAGAAGCAGAAAGACTACACCCCGGAGGTTTCAGATGTCTACCTGAAGTTGAGAAGTGTGATTGATCGCGTTCATTATGTGGGATAGGCAATAGTCCATCCCCAGTTGAAAAAGGTGGTGATATGCGACGAAGTTGGAACATCTATTGCTCTGCGCCGGAAAAAGCACAAAAGGATATCTGGGGACTATCATACCTGCTGGATCGTGAATACCTTTCCCGCTTTTCATAGCCTGTAGACATAAAAATTTTATGGAAAGATTTACGGTCGACGTCCGGCCATTGCTCACAAAAGTGGGTTTGAATCTATGCAGGGAACAAAATTTGCGCGACATCGGTTTCCCACGCACGAAGGGTTTCCCCCCACCACCTATCGTTTCGTTACATAGCGTTGCATCGCATGAAACCCAACACCCACCTGCAGACCAAAGGTTCTTCAATGAGAACGCAGGATGCGTCGGGGCAACCATATAATGACGACATTCTGACCACCAGGTGGACTTTGGATGGATCGCATGAAACCTTGACAGCGCTTGTTGATGGCGAAGCTGATATTGCACACTAGTTATTAGTTCTTTAATCTACTACTCTCCAGTCATAAAACCTACAGTGGCACTTGAGGACCCAAGACTTGCTATCTTTGACACGACGGTGACCATAACACATGTCTCCGTGCTCCTTGGCCAGCCCTTCATATTTGCTGGGCAAGTTGTCTGCCGCATCATTAGTGATCACCTCGAAGCCGAGTTCCTCAGCCGATTTAAGGGTTATCATTGAAGTGCCTCCCAAGTTGGAGCAGGTGTAAGCCTTTCTGTAGTGGAATGTCGACAATGGAAACATAGAAATTGCTTCGCTCCCTGTAATAAAATTGATACCTATGGCTGGGCATGTTGGAATTGGTAGTGCTCGAAATCATGCGGGACGTACTACTATCCATTCCGCATGCGATGAATTGAAACGGTGGAACATTAATTGCATAGACGGTGATATACTCGAAAGCATAGGAGCTCGAGTGCACAAAATCAAACGCTCGGAGTATTGTATTGTTTCCACCAGCTTCGACGAGTTTGTCCATGGAAGCAGACCCCTGTATATGGGACTCGAGAGAAGTCACGCTTCCCAACCGCGGTACATAGGCATATCCTTCTCCTCTTAGAAAGAAGATTACTTCCTTAAGGCCAGCAGGTCTTACAAAGATCTCAAGCCTTGCTCGCCAAGGTCGCCGAAGCCTATCGAAGAAACGAAATACTTCCTGGCCTGATACGACAGCGCAAGCACTTTGCAGTGTCTGACGAAAGCTCTCCGGATGTCGCAACCAGTTTGAAAAGAACACATCAACATTCCAAACCTGTTCCACGTATGCTTCAATGGACATGTGAAGAAGCACAGAGGTGCCTCCCAAAGCGAAGATATCCCGTGGGGTCCAGTAGTCGCATATTCGCTTGAGAAGATCGCCTCGAAGGCAGCTGTTTTGAATGAACGCTTCGAAAGCTGAGATACTTGGGTTCATCTTGGAAGGGACCGGCGCCTCATGTCTACAATTTGAATGGAATGTAATAAGCTGCTCGACACAGAGTGCGCGACTCCCTTCGAGCCTTGAGTATTCTGGATGCAATTCGATCGCAACAGGGTGATTGATCTCGCCAGTAGTCCCGAGATCATCTCCACCCACCCACGCCACAGTCGCCAAAGATCTGGTCTATCTGGTGGAAAAAAACATCCATTTCGTCGGCAGATCTTGAATAGATCCACGCGTTCTAACAATCGGGAACATGAAAACATATATAAGATGCTGCAATTTCACGGTTGAGTTTTCTCAGACATACCGTCTCTCTACCTCTTTCTAAGTACTAAACATGACCTCCATCAACACGAAGGAACTTGTTAAGTGGCAGGCCACGACAATGAACAAGGGAGAGACCCCTCTATCAGACATCACGGACGATGCTACCGACTACTGTATCTTGAAGGGCTCAGGAAACGATCCAAGTCGTTACCTAGTAAGAGAGGAGTTGGAACAAATTGAACTGGATCACGTCATTAACTTCAAGATAGCTATGCCGTTCCAAGGGCGAGGTCGCGAATGTAACATATGCGTTCTATTGGGACTGGGGATCGCACGCGCAAACCGGAAACTATTTTCCTCTGGGAGAAACGATTCCCGACAAAATCTCTAATCCGTAAGTGGCTCCCTTCCCTATCGTACACATTGTCTCCACTGTATATTTAGCCAGCAAGAACCCAATTGGTTTTGCCAAACTTCGTATGCATTCGACGTCTGGCCCGACCCGGGCTTCTTCCAACATATCCAGGTTCGTTACGAAATTTGAGCCAATATTCTGGGTCTTTGACAATATTAGACCTTGAACTCTCTTGCGGCTAATTCCAAGACTTTCAACAAGAGGAATGTTCCCAAGAAGGCCTCGAAGGATGCCAGTGAAGACAAGACTCCTACAACGTTTATTATGAACAGTCAGATATTCACTCGATTGGCCCGAATGCCTCGGCCAGAGGAGAACTACTCGTTCTCAGTAGATTATGAGTTACACAAGCATATCAATAAGGCATGCTACCCAAGGTCTCAGTTCATTCCTAAAGAGGAGCGACCAAGTCTGGGGGATCGGGACCCCCAGACGGGCCTGATTGAATCAGTGGAAGATCTGGACCGCGAGGACTATTTTCAGAAGGGAGACCTGATTTGGGTCTGTTTCCGCGTTGTCTATACTCTGAGAAAGAACCACTGGCTAATGACGCTTGAACCGCAAGAATTGGTTCGCGTTGTTAGGGTGGAAGAAGTAGAGGATGGGGTTCCAAAGGCCGTCGAAGTGAAACACAGGTCTTCAATCGGAAGGCACGTTGGACAGGGTCTCTCGCAGTCCGAGGAAAGTAAAAATGTACTTTCGGGGCAAAAAAGGGGGAACGATACTGACGATGAGCAGTCAGTATCGGGTCACTCGGCAATGGAAGTTGAGGATGAGACGCCTAGGCAACCATTGGATAGCCGCGCAAGACTTCCTTTGCGGAAGCGGCCTCGCAATGGACGGTTGTAACTGGCAGCACAGAGCGGATCACAGTAGGGAGCCATAGCATTGCTTCGTTTTATTGGTCATGGGTACTGCAATCCCTGTTTTGCTTGTGTTTTGCTTGTACCGCTACCTTCCCCATGTCAAGAACACTTCAAGGTGTGAGACAGTGGTTGAAGACGTCTACTTGTATCATTAGTGTAGATTAAAGTCGTTTCAAGTTCGTGCAGGTCGCATTGTCACCTAACTGATGGCCGATTGGAGCCCGGTGGCCGGTACCGTTCACGTTTAAACCAAGCCAGTAAACGCCTGCTACCATCACTGAAAAACCCCACACGAGATATGCAGGGAGATATGCCTTACCTCGTGTGAGATGCATCATCTCGTAATAACCTATACCGGGGGAGAGATCCACCATGGTTTAGTTATCACGCAATATCTCGTCGACGGACAACACCTCATCGGCATGAGCATATCTCGTACGAGGGTCATATCTCGTCCCCCTGACATATCTCCTAACCCCCTACTGGTGTTTCTGCTTCTTGTGTTTTCATTCACATGTATCCAAAAGAGCCGCAATGAATGGTATATGACAAGGGAGAATACATAGATTACGCGATACACAAGACTACGTGAGGAAATAGCCTAGGTTACTGACCAAACGACGACGGAAAAATGGTGCAAATTGCTGCAGACGCTTAAAACTCACAAGGTGTGCGCGACACTATGAGCGAATTGGTATTAACGCAGACAGAGGCGATCGCGTACCTTGGGCGTGCAACATCTTCGGGTCTTGCTCAACCCCCACCGTCCATAAGCCGAATCGGAGATATCGCCCAGCGTAATATCGTCCTAGAAGCTGCCTGAGCATAGCCAGCCTCATTGGCCTAAAGACAGATAGTGGCGGGAAGCCAGCCGTCGCGAACGACGTGTCGTGAGGTGTAAGACAAGGGGATATCGCGATAGGCTAATCAACGCATCGGGCTCTGTTGCCGCGGCGTCGGCGTCGATGGTGTCGCCAGCAAGCTCGACGCCGCGGGGATCGCCATGATTTCAGGAGGAAGGAGGCCGTGTTGGTGGATGGTGGTGGTCGGAAGTCAAGATAGAGTCAAGGAGCTGCCGCGCTATTGAGGCTCGCGGAGTTTGAAAGAACCGGCAGCTGCCGACCACACCTCAGAAGTAAGCGCCCAAGTCAATGTGGCCAAAGCTAGATACTTTTGAGAACACCACCGGTCTAAGCGTTAGATAAGGCTACTTCAAAGCTGTTCATGACTCAATAGACAAAAATTTGAGCTATTGGAGTGAAGTGACGAGATGGGATAGAGATATCGAGTTGTCGACGAGATCTGCACGAGATCTGCCAAGATCTCTACGATGTGTCGGTAACCTGCTAATCCCGGGGCTATATGGTCGAGATCAGGGCCACGGCGGCTTGACGTTCTCATTTCTCCTACATGCTGGGTTGATTTGTACGAGGTATGTTGATGTCGTGTAGATAGTATTGAGAGATCCTCGTACCTCATGAGATGCGACAGATCACCCATCGGGTTTTTTAGTGATGGCCTGAGCTCTGCACAAGTTCGGAAACGAAAGCTTGTGAAGTGAGCTTACCATCGAATCGGATTCTCCTTCGAAGTGAATTTCAACAACGTCGGGGATAAGGGCAAGGCGTAATATCTCAGAAGAGAAACGTTGCAGAACGGACACGACGTGGGTTCTTCCTCCTACCAGATCTCACTGATCAATAGGACTGAGGACGGGTTCGATTGGTACCACTCAATTTGGACAAACGCACTTCATCACCGTTTCGCCTGCACTCTGATGATGGCGCATCACTCATGGGCAGGACGAAAAGCATCAAACAAATATCTGAGCACTTGTTAACTTACAGTTGACACCCATCCGTTTGTCACGATGAGCATATGACGTTGTGATTAGACGCCCGTACTGGACCAATGACAGTGAGATATTAGACCGCCACTTCCCTTGTGCTGGCATCCGAGGCGAAGGCTTCAAACCGTGCGGCACCTTTTCAAGTCATTATCGACTACATCACGAATCGCGCTCAATGTGACCGAAGCGTATCTAGAACTTAGCTCGCCCACATTGCTGACGGCAATATTACCCTCCGCGTAGAATACATCCATGCAGCATCGAGTGAGCGTCAATGGTGCTCAATAAATCCGGGAGCAGTAGGGTTGCGGAAGCATTACGTTGGCTATTCAAGGGCACGATCCAAGTTACTTAAAAGGGAACTGAATGTACTGCAAGTTGTGGCATCGCGAGAAATATAAGTGAGGTTGCCTGCGTATCCATTATTTCTTTGAGCAATGCCAAAGGCGAAGGTTTCGTTAAATAGGGGCTCAAAAGGTCAAGGCGCCAAGGCAGTCACCCAGCTGAAAGCGGCGCTCGCACTCATCGACCGCACCGATCTGGTTGACGCGGGGGACATTCGGGTCCCTGGCAAGCACACGTACGTCGCAGACGCTCCTGCGCCAAGGGGTTTTTTAACTCGACTTACTACAGATTCTACCGCTATCGTTCGAGTGGGATCCTTCATTCTGAGATCACGCTTGACGATAGCATGGGGCCTGACACAATCAGCACCATTATCACAGAAGCCTTCAAGGTTAGCGACCTCGTAAGGTGCTACGGTGGCTCCATTCTCAACAAGTGGAGGCTTCTTCGTCTTTGCCCCGGCCGGAGACATTCAAGGCACCCATTGGAAGTTGTAGAAGGAGTGGGAGGAGGTAACATATCATTCCGGGATTTATATGCGTACGTCGAGCGTATCGTGTTGCATGATTCACAACTCACATTGAATTTAATAAGGAATGCAGCCGCATTTGTTGATTCACTTCCGGAGTACCCGTCCATCATATTCATTGCCTTAGCGAAGGGAAGCCCGAAGATTCCTCTTGCTGGCCCAGCATTCAAGAAGTCCTCGCGCCGTAGAATTCCAGCCAGTGTGATTTCCCCTTGGACCAAAAGTGTCCATCCGGATACGGCCTTTATAAAGGATGCCCCCAAAGGCTCACAAGAGGTGAGTTCCTAATTTCTATCGCATATATTGTGGCTCAGGTGCCTTGATAGTCTGTGGTTGGCGATGAATTTGACAAACTTTGTCATTGCTGTAGCTCTGCCACTTCGCAACTTGCCATATATTCAGAGCGAGCTAGGGAATTAATCTTCCGGCAAACAGAGGAACAAGGAATGGCCGGGAGTAGGTGAGTACACTCTGGGGTCGGAGAGTCGTGCTTTAACGAGCGCTAGCAATTTACAGTTCCCTGACGCTCTTTACGGGAAGGCCGAAGGCCGATCTCCTCGACGCCGCGGCATTTTGCAACCGTTGTGCTACAACTTGCAGTCAAGGAACGATTCAGGCCAATTGGATTTCTACTTGCGGTCCCTGCCCATGACCTTGTATCTGAACCGAAGCTTAGAATGAGCCTACAGACTTGAACGCATCTTCTAATTGCTCTTGGTGACTGGCCTACAACCTTGTATATTATTACACCCAGTGAGAAGTCCAGTTTCCCAAGCAATACCTAGACGATAACCGCGAGCATACTTGCATCCTCAGCAGCCAGGCTGTCCCATGGTTCTTTGATTTCTTTCTTCCATCTCGCCTATTCGATTTTCCTTGATATTGCAAGATTCACCTGTACGCACCCATGTGAAATTGGCACTGGCAGAATCACATTTTGGTTTCCCACCCCCACACCCTTGCCCAATTTATCTCATATCCAACTTGAGTCCGGTGGACCGCGCTATGGACTGGTTCATTCCTACCACCATGCCCCCCACCTCGAGACCGCCTGCCTCTCGGTCCCTCACTCTACAAGGAATCTATCTACTGTGGAAGACACCTTCGGGCAGACACCTTCTTTATTGTATGCGTAGCTTTCGCATTCCACGACCCCCGTTGTCTCTTCATGCAGTTGGCCTATGTTCAACCACGCCCACTGCATCTGCTCGTGCTGTAGCCGCTGTGTTTTTATGCTTTTGCGAGGCGCTGAACTTATACACAGGCCAACGTAAATAGGTTTCGCATTGGTCGTCTACCCTGTCTCGAGTCGCCTTCGACGCCAGGCTTGTCGCCCCGCCTTGCCGTGTTCGCCTCCTCTCAGCTTCATTCTCCTCGGCTCTTGTCGCATCCACGACCTCGCTCGCCTCCGTTGTACGTGCACTCTAATTCCTGCGTCAAATCGTCGACTTTTCCTTCTCCAAGACTCACGAAAGTGTCACAGAATTCTGAGTATTGTCTGGATTAGCTGGCCCCTTCCTTCATTTGTTGCTACGCGGTCACGTATTGACGATAACTTAGATGTTTTCACTGTTTCTACACTGGATGTAATTCAGGATGTAGCAGTGCACAGCGCTCCGGGGGCGTGGGGGTGTATTATAATATTGAGTAGCCCTGTGGTACCTTGAGGTAGCCAAATAAACTTGATTTCTACGTTTACTGCACAGGGTCTCCGGGTGCATGAGTGATGTATCTCGCTGCTCAAAAACTCTCACTTTCGCACCTGAGCACACCTGGGCGACCACTCGTTTATGGCATACAAAGGTCACCAAGACATTCGTGTCCAGGCGTGCCCGGAGGGCCATGATGTTGAGGAAAGGGGGAGCAAACTGCACGTGATTCCACTGGTAGCAAGTAAACGCCATTGTAAGTTACAGTCTCTTTGCGGAAGTGATAAGGCAGAATGTCGAGACTCATTTTGTGGTGGACGTTGGGTCAACTGGCACAAGTGAATGTCTGTAGTGACGCCTGACATGTATGTATGTAGCTTTCGAATTGAATGATTCTCTTGCCAATCATTATTGTTGGACATCAATCCTTTTTCTTCACGCCGATCTGCAGGATGCTTGCCCTTGCCTCTAAACGCGACCTCCACTCAGATCAGTAACAGTAATGACAATGGGCATAATGAATTTAATATTGGACCATATTCACACCATAGCCATCCAGCTGTCCCAGGGTTCAGTCAAGCCCAAAGTGGATGAGGGCAAGTATTCGAGCACGGTTTACCTGTTGAGCCGGGAATGCTAACCTTGATGGTCCCTGACAGCTTAAGGGAGGCAAAGAAACTTCCTCATCAATGCCTTGACGCGCAGGTGAAGCCGAACCTAGTCTGTCCTAACTTGATGGGTTGATACCGTCGCTCAGCCCTGGGAAACTCTGGGCATCACGTGGAGAGCCAAACAACGCGGCCGCGTCAATATTAGTAGCCCCTCTTGGGGCGTCTCAGACATTGCGGAGCGTCGAGAGACTGCATATTCACTGTAGTTAGCCATGAACAACAACCTCCTTTGCCCAGGGTACCTATTATACTCTGAATCTGCTTCGAAATGACCCCCGTCTTCAATACACCTGAAGGGCACGCCCGAATTCGTGAAATTCTTGCAAAGCATGAACCACCTATCATTCCACACGACTATCAATGCAAAGGAATCGCAGTGTCCCTCGATGGTCACAACCTCATGGCTACCATGGCCACCGGAGCTGGGAAGACAGGGTTCTATTCATTCCTCATGATTGTTATGAAGGCCATTGCTCAAGACCCTAGCCTTGCCCTCCAAGGATTCTCCGCACCAAGGAACCCACTCCTTTTGCTGGTTATACCGACAAAAGCACTGCAAGAAGATATGGTACATTTTTTAATGTGATAATTACTCTTTGAGGTGCTAATCCTCCTTCAGAAGCGAAGCATGTCCCAACTTGGACTCAAAGTTGTCATCATAAACCGAGACAAGCGGCTGCGCACTCTTAAAGACAAAATCGACATCTGGAAGCAGTGCATAGATGACTGCGACGTGATACTTCTGTCACCAGAGCAGCTGGCAGAGCCCGAATTTGAACATTTGATGAAGAACCCGATCTTTGCATCCTGCATTTGCTATTTCGGTGTTGACGAGGTTCATCTAATCAACTCATGGGGACGCACCTTCCGGCTTGCCTTTAACCAGCTGGGCTTCGTTCGAGTCCGGCTTCCAACTCAAGGAGTTAAATTCATACCATTGATTGCGACATCAGTGACAATACGTGAAGGGGAACCCAAGAGACGGATATGTAGTGTTCTGGGATTAGAGGAAGGGAGATATCACCTCCTTCGGCGTTCCAACATGCGATACGACATCCAGATCATTTTCCGCGAGATGGTATCTGGAATAGGGTCAACCTCATTTCCCGAGCTTGATTGGGTGCTGGAGAGAGAGGAGAATACTGTCATCTTTTGCAAGACCATCACTCTAGGGTTTCGCGTTGTTGCCTATCTCTGGAAGTTGGCAATGATGAAAGGGGTCAGAGATCTCCCAAAGAAGGTCCGGCTATTCAACTCCGCCAATTGGCCGTCATATAACTCGGAGACTTTGGGATTCCTCAATGACAATCCATCCGCCAATGTTACTGTTGCAACCGATATTCTCAGTGTCGGCTGGGATAGCCAAGATACAACAAACGCCATCATTCTTGGGGAGCCTAGCGACATCGATGAGTTTATGCAGAAAGGGGGGCGAGTGGGCCGGAACCGGGATCTGGTTGGTGCTCCTCGTCTCTATCTCTACTATACAAAAGGTGCAAAGGCTACAGCGGAGCAAGTGCTCGAGCACCAAGATGCACCTGTTGAAATTGACTCTAATCATCCCGACACATCCTCAAGCACGAGCACCATGGATGCAAGCATGGCCGAACTCCTGCTTTCCAAATGCTATCCAAGCGACATCGACCGTCAGTACCATAATCCCCCCACTGATATCCCCTGTCATTGTCCTCGCTGCAAGAAGCACCCCCCAGCTCAGAAGCCTGCACAGTGCAACTGCAGTGGATGTATTGTGGAGGATTTGTCGCTTTCCCAGACGACACGACCTACAGCATCAGGACCCCAGAAGGAAAGAGCGAAGCGGGGCGAAGGGATCACTAAAGAAATGCGGAGTGCTGCTGAAGATAAACTCAAGCTATTTCGACTGGACCTGTACCTGAAGACAACCCAAGGAAGTATGCTGCCTCCAAACACCTTAATCCTTGATTCCACATTCTCGATGCTCATTGACAATTTGTACAAGATCTCATCGAATGGTGACATTGTGACATTCGTTCCTGATGTTCCTGATGGGATAACCCGAAACGCACTCAACGAGCAGTCGTTTGCAATCTGTAACGAGCTCAAGGCCACCTTCACAGGTATGCGTGCAACAAAGGCATCAGCAAGAAAGCCTTCTGCTGCCACAGACAACTCGACAAGCAATATCGTGCCTGACGTCCGCATTATCGAGGACAACTCAGGCATTGCTGACAATCGCAATGTGGTCATCGAGATATCGGAGGAGGGTTCTCCAGAAAGCGGGACACATCAAGTGCATATTCCAATCGAGCCTTCCAGAGATACTAGTTAAACATACTCCTATGTACACTCATCCAGATCCATGCTATCATGTGCTATCTCAGACATAAACTCCCCAAAAAGGTCATCCGCATCAGCCTCTATATCGAGGCCTGTTGCGAGAATTCAAAACATAGTGCCTTCATCATCGAGCCCTGTGAAGGTTAGGTTTGGAACCTCGTGAATCAGGTGTACATCTTCCTCATCCTCAGAATCATCCCCAAATTCACCCTCGACCACATCTGCACCTTCTGGGCTATTGTTGGTGTAAACATCTTCATTCGTGACTGTCACCGGCTGTTAACCAAGCACAGGCTGTTCTGCCGCATTCTCTGCATCTTTCGCCTTATGCAAGAGTTCGCGGTTGCCTGTGGTCTCGATAGCATGTACTATATGTTGGTTAACTGCAAGGTCATCTATCAAAGGCACCAAACTTACAATGAGAAGACGGTAAACACGACCCACATTGCCTTCAGCTGTAGCATAGGCGAATTCAATTGCAATGAGGCCATCCTGGATCAGCGAGATCGAGTTGGCCAACATGTAGTCACTGGATGGATGTCGTGGGGTGTCGGGCTTCCTAGCTTTTGCTTTCTTGACCTTCTTTCCTTTTGTAGGGTTGCTTTTCTTCGTGTTCGCTGCTGGTGCCTCGGTAGCCCCTGTTGAACCCAACTCCGACTCGCGCCAAGGAGTCCCTTGCGGCACGGTGTCGGACCACGAGGAACTGGCAGTGGTGTCACCAAGCGCTGAATACAGAGCGGTCCTGCACGAGTATGCTTGGTGAAGGGTGACTGACATCTTCTCGAGATCTTCGATCTCAGGAAGAGTTCCAGCAGCCTCAATCTGATCGAAGTACGCCAGGAGATCGTTACAACCGAAATGGTTCCTTTGACAAATGTAAACATGTGTCCCTGCAGGTACCAAAAAGAGCTTACATCCAGCAATCAGTCATTCGTGTGTGAACAACGAGTTGGAGAAACTCGCTCCCTTGATCATACTCAACCTTGTGTAGATTTGCGGGACCTGCGTAACCAATCTGAGCAGCACTGTGCCCAAGAGTTGAGGGGTCAGGGCTAGTCGGCGAGTAGAAATGGTCTTCGAAAATCCTGCTCAGGTTAGTCCATTCCGTATGCCACCATGACAGACCCGGTTCAACAGTCTCTAGACTTTGGAAAGGATCTTCGTGAAACTGAAGATACTTCTTCAGCTCAAGAATGCGCTGGAAGGTCAAGCCATCACCGCCCAATAGCATCAGGCGTGGATTGTAATCTCCATCCCGTTGACCGCATTGACCAAGGAAGTCGAGTAAGCCGTCCTTGAGCTCCGTGGTGATGTTCTCGTTCTTTCCGCTTGTCGCCAGTGTGCGGATCGGATAAGGTTTCGGAGTGAGACACATCTTTGCGCCACGAGTTCGGAAAAGCATAGAGACATGGGATTTAAACTTGTGAAGTTGAGGGACAGCCTCGACGAGTACCCGTAGCCAGTGTAGAGGGAAGATGATGTTGTAATGGTCATGGTCGACCCATGAGAGGAGTGTCTTGACTGTGAGACTGGCACGGTGATTTAGTGCCACCATGGCCCGCTTGCTCTCCAGATCCAATGCCTTAGGGTCTGCGTCATCGAGGATGTAACGGCAGGCAGCAATGCCAATGTTCATCCTGTTGGTTCGACCTATGCAAAGGTCCCGTTGGCAGAGGTAGTTCTGAACGTTGTCGGCCTGTATCACGACGACAAGATTCGGATCTCGTCCTTCTTCAAATGTCTTCTTTGCTTCGTGCTCGGCTACGTGTTTGGCCGTGTTGTAGATTGTCTGGTACGACGGCATAGCCCCGACTCGAGACCCATAGGCAATGAGCTCCACCGGAGCTGAATGCGCGAAGTACAGGAGTCCCTTCATCAAGGGCAAGAGACGGGCTTCACTGTTTCGCGCAAAGTTGAGGGACGAGAGAGCGTCAATGCAGACCTTAGCTACAGCTTCAGTCGTCTACCCTCAATCTTAATCAATGCTGGACTCACCATATCGACTGGCCGTTTCTTTCGCTCCTGTTGATCCTCCCCTCCTGCAACTGCTCTCAGTAAGTGTCCTGTCACCGGCTGCACGCAGCCCTGAATTGCACCAATCCTCTCTACTGTGGAAGCCCCGATATCCACCCACTCAATCTTGTGGCTTCCCTTCTTCCTCAGTGTAGCGTGCAGACCACTGCTTGGTTCTACGGCTCTCCTTGCTTCCTCGATAACCTTGTCTTGTGTCATTTGGACTGCGAACGATGTCATGGAAGGGCAAATCGATTGAATGGATATGTAAGGTACATCGAGCGAGTACATATGTTGGCTGTCGTTGACTGTGCTCGTCCGTCCGTCAGGGCTTCTCAACCAGAGGTCGATGATCTCAATGGGTTTATGCGTTGTACGGCCCTGGAGGAAACGCGACATCATCTGGGCATGCGAATTGGTGCGGCCTCCACGCCTAGTATGGTCGGAGATGGCAAAAAGAAGGTCGCCGAGCGTCCAGCCACAGTCGTCTAGGGTCTGTTGGAAGAGCTCGATGCGCTCGTGGTCCGTTTTGGGCTTGGGCTTGAGGCGGGTTGTTGTAGCTGGTGGCTGCCGAGAGGTGGACAAGATAGAGGCTGGGCTCTGGAGAGGATGTGGGCTTGATGGCGGTTTCATCGCTGTCTTCTGCTTCTTCGAGGATGGAGTGGAGGACGGAGGGCAGGGATGAAGCTGGAAACCAGAAAACATACCTGGTGGCGGCACATTCTCGTCGTTTTCGATCATTCCAGCGGTTCGTTTTGCAGTCCTCGGGGTCTTGAAGGGTGTGACTGAGGATGAAGAGAAGTCTATGACCTCGTTGAAGACTAACTGGCCACCCCGAAGGGGTGTACGAGGGTCGGACATGGCAGTTGCTGTTGAGCAAACGACGCGCTCAAGAGCCCCTTTCGCACAGCACGTGAGGGCACTGTAAACAATCGAATATGGAAGGTGGATATATTTGGAAGTATAGACCCAAAAGCGGAAGAAGTGGAAAGCTTTGGCCAAGCGACGACATGGGCGGCGCGCGTTAAATCAGACTCCATGTGGTGAGTCCTTGAACGCAGTGACCCGGGCCGAGCCGCATCGGTCGGCTGACTACGGGAGACTAAGCCGAACCATATCAGCTATCAGGACAGCGTTCCGAAAATCTATGTCTTTGAAATCAATTGATTTTACGAAGACTACATAGAATTGTATCAAAAGTCAAGTACTGGTCCTTTTGTACTACCAAGGAGCATCAGCTACTCTGGTTTCCATGCGAAGTTCGGTCCCATTTAGATGCTGCCTTGAAGTGGGTCATCAGGTGAAACAGTAGGTTTGCTAGCCTCCAACTTACCTTTCCTATCGATTCTCGTGCGAGAAGACCAACTGCCACCACCCAGTCTACCCCCACTGCTGTCGTCACCTTGCTCAATTCAATGCAGGCCGAATGCAAGCCTTCAAATTGACCTCTCTAGGAGCAGTGTCGTTCACAGCCGTCGATCTTCGAGTAGGACAACAGTGACGAGGGACTCCACGGCACCCTTGCGCAGCTACCAGTGTTGACTTGACCGTACGCCCCTCGTTGGCCGGACCAACATGAAGCAGGAGAGATGAGCATGAGGGAAGACGCGCTTGGCTGTAATTCCATCGCAGGACCTTCCGTGGCCATACACCAGCTTCAAACCCGCCACGCCCAGCGACCCGCCAACCCCACTCTCTTGCAAGTACACCGGATCCGGGGATGCTATCACCTCTTCTCGGGCTGTTTTGCCTGTTTCGAAAGTCTTCTGAGCTATGGGGAGTTACAAGAAGGCGGCGAGGTAGAGAGCCTGTGGGATTCGACGTCGAGCCATCCAGGATCTGCCCAAGCGCCGAGCTGAGCCCAAAACGCATGCAACGGCTGGCAGCTGGTGGCCGTGTGGTCGGAGTCTTCTGGTGCAAGGTGACGTGTTCGAGATACGGTGATACATTGGGTGGGACGTGGAGAATCATCGGGTCATACGCCGCTGCACTGTGCATCTATGAGGTCGGCAGTCCTATGTGCCTTCGTACGTCCGCTTTATCATCACCCAGGCTTCGCGATGTTTTTCGCAAAGATGTGCATGCCAAATGTCTGCCACCTCGTCTTGAGTGGCGGCATGGAGGGGTAGAGCATTCGGGAGAGGTGGTACCACGACGTCCGACATATGTCGAAGACGAAGGATGCGAGGTTCTTGGCAACAGCGAACTCCATGTCCCCAAAGACTTGACAGAGTCCAGTCGATTGAAGGAGGGTTTGACGATAACTTCGCCCCTGCTGCTACAACAGTGGTCGAGCTCTTGCCATGTCGACTATCTCCTATAGATACAGGGTTTGTAGGTGCCTAATGAGAAAGAGGTAGGCGAGGCCAGCGGCACCTGGCGATGGTTCTGGCGTATAAGCCATTCCAGTACGCCTTGTATAGAGGTAGTGGGCTGCTTGTGCAGCGGAGGAGAGTAGAGCAGGCGAAGATGGGATGTTGATTGCATAGCGTGATTCTGTAAGGTCAACTGGACAGCTTATCGGGTCAGAGAAAGTCTTTCGGTAGGCTGACCATAAAACCCACTCATCTCGTGGCCTTGCAGCATTCTCAGCAAGCCAGGCATCTATCCACGAATCTTCAAAGCTGTTCCGGGATTGCCTCGGCGGGAGGAGCGGTACATTGCATTGCTCCAGAGCATTGGTAGTAGCAGTAACAGATGAAGGAGTTCGGTCGACACTGTGTGGTGTGAGCGAATTTGCGCTGTATGCCAGTCAACAGAACAAGCTGCAGGCAAGCGAGGTGGGCGATCGTGAGCTATTCAGGTGTCAGAAGCTCTGGGTGCGCTGCTTCAGCTGGGAAGAGTGGAGAACAACCAACACTGGCATGGGAGGTACGTTCAAAAGTATCCTTATGTTGAAGTTGGGGCTTGTCAGAATTGACGGATTGCCCGGAGTGATGTTTGGGAGCAGCGAGGCGAGCGCGAGCATTTGTGATAGACGCCAGAACAAGACCTAACCCAGCCCCGCTGCTCATCATCTCACGCCCCTGTCTTTCTAGGGCTCCTTCCAACCACCACATCCATTCGACATGGTTCCTCTCCATTGAAGGCGCTTTGCTACGCGTATCCACGTGTCTTTGGTACCCAGCGCCATTTTATAAGTGCTTTTTTCTCTATTAGCAGCAAACGCCAGACCTTCAGTACCTCTTGACATCAAGTCGACCACAAGCGCGCAAGCGGTACATCCCTGCCCTCTTCTCATGATGCCTTTGGCCAATCGTCTTAGCCTCGAGTACGCCAAATGTAAGTCCTACTTAAATTATGCCGAAATCAGTAGCAAACTAAAATAACCTTGACCCAGACAAAGTCCCTGGACCTTCCAGAGCTTGCAGAATAAATACCTTCCACTAGCAATGGTGAGGAGCCTGAGGAGAAGCATAAGGTGCTGGTCATGAACACGCTGATTTAAGAAATTGCTATGGACGAACTTCACCGTCGTTCTGTCTCTATGGCGCCTCATTGAGCTGGATTCTCCTTGGTAGATCCAACGATCTACACGCTGAGTATGTTTCATTTAGCATCACAAAGAAGGCCATGAGGGCCTCTACCCAAATGGAGCTAGTGGCTTCAACTCCTACGCCGAGGAGAAGCACGACTGCCCAAGAATACTCACTTTCACGTCCTGTCTCCCCTCCTCGACGCCTACCTCCAGCTGATTCTAACCTTGACGTCAACGCCAGTCAGGCGATGGACCATGGCAGCATGAGCGCAATGGTCGCAGACCAGCCTGAGGCCGGCTTGCTGCTCCCTTCCTCCAGATAGTGGCCAACACTCCCAGTTACAAAGCTGGAGGATTCTGCTTCAGGCGGTGCGTCGAGCTCCTACTCCGCCAGTAACCCGGATCGCGACACCAAGCTAGGACAGGCAACCGCAGTCATACCTCCGCAAGCTCTTTGGCGAACCGAGTTGAAGAACACTACTGCAACTAGCGAGTAGAGTCTTACCGAGTAGCTTGTAGGCTATAGGCAGTGACTTAGTTCGTAGGTTAAAACGATAGAGATTGAGGTAGCTACAGGAGTCCTTATATACATAAAGAGCGTACTAAATATAGAGCTGTGTAAGGACTGAGTAAGTAGTCACATGAGTGATAAGAATACATATGAGTCAGTATGAGTCGTGAAGACGAATAAATGACGAATCCTGTAGATATCGCATAGCCTCATTAGAATGTATCTAGAGGAGTCCGAGTCGGAGTAATCCGAGTCGGAGTTAACGAGTCGAATCTAATCTATTCAGATAAGATCAACACTCCCCCTCAATGAGTGCATCTCCTAACGAGTGTACCCATTGGACTAAGACGAGTAGAACTCAAGTCCTAGTAATCCCCTGAAGTGTTCAAACTTCACTCGTCCCAACGGTTTGGTGAAGATGTCGGCGATATTGTCGTTGGTATCGACTCGCACGACTTCAATGTCTCCATTCTCGATGAGTTCACGGATGTAGTGAAACTTGACATCGATATGTTTCATGCGACGTTCCTGAATAGGATTGTTGCTGATGAAGATGGCACCATTGTTGTCGGAACAGATAGGGATTGGTACGATGATCGGCATGCCAAGCTCTTTGAACATGTGCTTGAACCACATCACCTGTCGACTACAGTCAGACACAGCCATGTACTCGGCTTTGGTGGAGGAATTAGCAACAGTCTTTTGAGCGTGTGAAATCCAGCTAATGCTAGCGCTTGCCAACATCACCATGTTTCCAGTTGTGGATCGGCGTTTGACCAGATCTGTGGCGTGATCAGAGTCCGAGTAGGCGATCAATCCATTTTGGGATGCGCCATCAAGAACCAGAGCATAGTCCATAGTTCCTCGGAGATATCTGCATATGTACTTTGCCTTGCTGATGTGTTCCTCAGAAGGATTAGCTGCAAATTGAGACAGCTTGACAACGGCATAGGCGATATCTGGGCGAGTGCCCAGCATCAAGTAGAGCAGAGATCCAATGATCGACTGGAAATAATGGCGTCGTTTCATATTGACAGGTCCAGTATGTTCGAGAGGCCTATAACCCTCGACCATAGGTGTAGGTGCCAGTCGGCAATCCATCATATCAAAACGTTCCAGGACTGTGCCAAGATAGGCAGATTGGTCCAGATGGATATTTTGTCCGTCACGTCTGATCCTCATTCGTAAGAACTCGGTTGGATTTTCGAAGTCTCGACATTCCCACTTGAGCTTGAACACCTCTTTCTTGGCATTAACAAGTCTCTTGTTAGGACCCGCGAAGATGAGATCATCGACGTAGGCAATCATGATGACAAAGCCACCATGTCCATCCTGAAGGATGAAGATCCCGGTATCAGTCGATAGTCGTTTGAAGCCAAGAATCTTCATTGACTTTGCAAGTTCCATGTACCATGCATGGGACGCTTGCTTCAGACCATAGATAGCACGAAGGAGCTGGTACACCTTGTGCTCTTTGCCCTTGATGACAAAGCCTTCGGGTTGACGCATGTAGATCTCCTCATCTAGTTTCCCATAGAGGAATGCAGTCTTGACATCGACTCCGGTGATGTACCAATCCTTGAGAGCCGTGATGGCTAACATGGTTCGGACTGATTCGAAGCGAACCACCGGTGAGAAAATCTCATTGTAGTCAATGCCTTCGATTTCTTGGAAACCCTTGGCAACAAGTCAGGCGCGTTTACGACCGTCAGATTTGACGTCGAATACCCAGCGATTGGTGATCGCTTTACGACCTTTGGGAAGATCGACCATTTCGAATACTTCGCGTTCAGAGAGTGCCTTTAACTCATCTTTGCAAGCATCAATCCATCCTTTCTTCTCCTGTGGTGGCATCCGCAAGATGTCTTTAAACGTCCACTCACGTGGATCGCTATCGACGGAAGGAACTGGAGGCAAAACCGCTTTGGAAAGCAGGAAATGCATAAAGTTAACTCCCCCTTCACGCGCTAAGCGTTCTAAGTCCTCAGGTATGTCAAAAGTTGAATCAGAGTCACTTTCGGACACTGGAGTAGCAGGTATTGGCGCGGGAACACCTTTTTCTCTGCTTTCAGCACCTTGATTAGATCCAGATGGCCGTCTGTCATCTTTATCAAGTGCTTTTCTCCTATCCGTCTGATGCTTTTCTGTCGGAGTTTTATTTCCGTAGACATCGCCAGGCTGAGGCTTGGTTTGGGTCCGATCCCGCACAGATCTCCTAGGTGCATCACCTGGAGGATTTCCCGGCGCAGGGTTCGGCGGGTGCTGGTCAGCTGGTGGTGTACCAGCGTTCCGATCATCGTCACGATCAGGACTGCTACCTCTTTTAGGGGTTTGGGAGTTTGGGGATGGACGAGGAAGGAAATCATCGTCGTCATCATCATCTCCAGATTCAGATGGAGGTCCATCATTGCCAAACGAGGAAGGTGGGTAGTCTTCAACTCGTGGTTGGTCTTGAGGTGGTTTGGCATCAGGACACCTTGGGAAGTGAAGTTCATCAAAGTGAGCGGTAGTCGCTTTGAATAGAACATTCCTTGGCGATCTCATGAATAGATACGCCTTCATGCCTTCTGGGAATCCTAGGAAGATCATATACTCCGACCGTGGAAGGAGCTTGTTAGATCGTTGTTCCTTAGGGATATACACCCAGGCACTGCATCCAAAGACTCTCAATTTAGAGACGTCTGGAGCTTCTCCTTCTACAGCCTCGTGTGGAGTAATCCAACCAAGACGCCTGAGAGGTGTCCGGTTATACACGTAAACGGCATATAGAATGGAAAATTCCCACCACGATGGAGACAGGCAAGCGTCGTGACGCATTGACTCAGCCTTCTCCATGATAGTGCGATTGAAGCGCTCAGCGCGTCCGTTCTGCTGGTGCATATACGGAGCGCTGATTGATAGCTTGATTCCTTTTGATTTGAAAAAACTTTTCAGTTCATCATTGATGAATTCTCCACCACCATCCACCTGCCATTCTTTGATCTTTTCTTTGTATTGGGTCTCGACCATAGCGACGAAGTCCTTGATTGCTTGTACAGACCCGGCTTTGGTTCGGAGACAGACGCATGACGCACGGCTAGTGCAGTCATCGAAGAATGAGATGAAATGTTTGAATTTGTGGTATGACTCGACGGAGAATTCTTTCAGATCCGAATGGATCTTCTGAAATCTGCGCTTCGCACGCTTGCTTGAAGCCGGGAATGGCTCAAGTGACATCTTCCCTTGCACGCAACCGCGGCACAAAGGTTCATGTTTGGGAATTTCCACCATAGGTGGGAAGTTTGTGGTATGCTTTTTGGCTCGTTTGAGCACTTCCCGCGATGGATGACCAAAGCGCTTATGCATGACCTCGTAATCGACAGGTGGTCCAGAGACCTTCTGCACATTCATCGGCGATCCGTTGGAGTTCTTTACAGATACCCAATAGATCGTGTCGTCCGGATGAAGTGTGTGACCCTTAATGAGATTTCTCCCATCAGAATCGTTGATGCCCATGGTTAGGGAATCGCCCCAAAGAGTAGTATTGGGTTGACTCAAGAAAGTTCCCGTAGAGAACAATCGAGTCGATAGATTGGGGATGTGATAGACTGGTTCAATGATAGATACCACGTCTCGATCGTTACCATCAGCACCTTTGATAGTGTGCTGTACTCGAAGTTTTCCAATTCCTTTTATGGACAGGGTTGTACCCTTGGAAGCAGTGTTAACCGATGGACTGTTCTTAACAATTTTGTAATTGAACAAGTCCTCTTTCGAGGGGGTAATGTGCATTGATGCCCCAGAGTCCATCATCCAATGTATGGATGTCTCAAATTTCTTACAGGAAGCGCAATGCGCATCTTTACACTTGGATACGTTCGAAGAATCGTTAATCGAAACGAGAGAGTTTATTGCACAGCATAACTCTAGGAATACATCATCGTCCAAGCTATCAAAATCTAATTGAAGAGGCTGTGGAGGCGATGAGTTAGCCAAGTGTTTCCTGGTAGAAACGAGAGGGATGTACTTATCGTCGTCGAAGTGCCCAGTCCTCAGAGCGTCCCAGTCCGGTAGGTAGACGGATGGTTTTGCATCTGAAAGGCAATCTGGTCCATTACGACCTGAAGGTTCGCTTCCCATCCCGTCGTCGGAGCCCCAGTCGGAGACTTCGTCATTGGGGTGGAGCGGGTCCTCCAGTTCTCCGTCGCGGATCCTCTCCCAGACTGTCTTGGGACTGCCGAAGAGCGAGTCCTCGACTGCGTCCAAACTCTCGAGTGCTGGGGGCTCGGCTTTGTCGCCGAGAGAGACGGAGTCGTCATCTTCCCCCAAGGCATCGGTGTCAGAGAGTCCGTCCAGTGCTTGTGAGCTGTCCCCTTCCATGGGCAATCCAGATTGATGCACCATGGTTGGTTGGGGAACGTCGACCCCTTCTCCAGATCCACCTTGTGCCAGTGGGGGAGATGGGAGTCGGTGCAGAGACGAGCTGGTCTCATGCACCTCAGGCTGGTCGGAAGGCTCGAGGGACCTTTGACGTTTGGAAGGCCTGGGGGAACTAATGCGGTCAATAAGGGCTCGTTTCCGCTTGTCCGCCTCCTCGAATGCTTTGAGGTGACAGGCGGTTTTTGGTAAATCGAGCTTACCGCAGTTCGTCCTGGCGCGTTCCACATCGGGGTAGCACGAGGTGTTGGTGGACGGAGCGACTTTGGCTTTAGCAGCCGAAGCAGGGAGATGGGTAGATGGAGTGAGATCGACAGGGCGTTGGATGATAGAGGGTCCGGTTTTCACGAAGGAAAGAACCGAGACCTTGGCCTGGGGAGGCACATGCTCCTGAGGAGCGAGAGAGACGAGGTGGTCACCTAAGAAGGCGGCGTTGACCATGTGGGAGCGTTGACCTTGTGACTTCCTTTCCTTCTCCTTCTTCTTGTTACCACCCTTGGATCCACGCTTCTTCCCCTTGTTCTGGGAAGAACCCGAGTTTTGGTTACCCAAGTTGCCGGAATCCTTCTGCTGCCCCTGTTGCTGCTGGCAGAAGTTAGGGTTTCCCCCATTCCTCTTGATGCCAGTGAACTTGTTGAGGGTAGCCGGGTTGGCGACGCGATCGTACTTGGCCGTAACGGCTTTGACAACGACGTCGAAGGTGAGTTTATCCTTCTTGAGGTTAAGAAGGATGGCGACGGTGTTGTCGTACTTGGCAGGGAGGCTGCAGATCAAGATCATGGCCTCGATGAACGCGTCAATCGAGACTTCGTTCTGAGCAAGTTGACCGAGATGGTTCTGGAGCTCGGCAATTGCAGGGCGAGGATCTCCGTTCCCGATGCGGAACTGGATCGCAAGCTTGAAGTATGCGAAAACTGCAGCGAGACTCGGAGTACCATAGAGCAATTTGAGAGCATCCCATAACTCCTTCAAAGTACCTTTGCCCTGAACTTGGGCGCAGATATTCTTGTTGCAGCGGAGGAGGAGGGCTCCCATAGCCTGGTCGTCGTCTTCGTCCCACTTCTTGACTTTTCCTCCCAGACTTCTATGTCGTCAGCCTCAGCATCAGACGCGAGTGCAGCGGGACGAGTTCCAGTGATGTAAGACGAAAGACGTTGCATTTGGAGGTATTGCTCCGCACGCATGGCCCAATCAATGTAGTTGGTACCATCGAGCATGGGGACGTTGTTGAGAGCGTTGGAAGACATTGTTTGATTGTTGAGATCTGTCAAGACAAGGTTCGTCAGCAACGTATATCACAAATCAAAGAAGCAGCCGGAATAGCGCATTCTTTGCCCCATTCTGCAGCCATTACAGCGCAGATTTCTGCTGCCATGACAGCGCAGAGTAAAGGCATAGGTTCGACCTATCAGCCACTTGGTTAGACATGCATAGTCGCAGCAATTAAGCGCAGACTTGTAGCAGTCTATGGAGGCAGCCATTATAGCGCCAACCAAGTTTGTAGAGCAGCCATTACAGCGCATCTACTGAGCTTCAGGGCTCATAACCTGAAGAACACTACTGCAACTAGCGAGTAGAGTCTTACCGAGTAGCTTGTAGGCTATAGGCAGTGACTTAGTTCGTAGGTTAAAACGATAGAGATTGAGGTAGCTACAGGAGTCCTTATATACATAAAGAGCGTACTAAATATAGAGCTGTGTAAGGACTGAGTAAGTAGTCACATGAGTGATAAGAATACATATGAGTCAGTATGAGTCGTGAAGACGAATAAATGACGAATCCTGTAGATATCGCATAGCCTCATTAGAATGTATCTAGAGGAGTCCGAGTCGGAGTAATCCGAGTCGGAGTTAACGAGTCGAATCTAATCTATTCAGATAAGATCAACACGAGTCGTTGAAACACGTCAGATTCCTCCGGCTTCACGGCCACATCCCGCTCTCTGGCTCTCCAAAGTGGGCAATCGACCAAAGGACGCTGCTACTGCTCTCTCTATCAAGACCATCGGAAAACCCATTTTGGCAGTCCCAGAGACGCCTGCCTAAGCCCTGGAAGCGTCGTCGTCGACGTATGAAAGCCTTTTCCCTCATCTTGATCCCTGAGTCAAGTGTCTATTCGCTGTTGCCAACCTCTGTGCTCCGTTCTCTGCCCATATGCAGTCCAGGATCGAGCTCGCGAGCAATACGTCTCAGAGTCAACCTGGACCAGTGACTTGACGACACGATCCCTGCTTACCCTCAGGGAGAACTTCAATCACATCTCATCCTAGCAGTCATGCGAGCCTCAAACGGACGTTTCACCTCCAGGATCCACCCGGCCACTCACCAAATCCTCTCACTCCCCTCTGAAATCATGCACTTCCAGAAGTCCAGTTGAGGGTTAGGAACAGACACATTTGCTCTGAGCCGCTCGACATACCCGTTGATGAGGTGTCCTGACCCCCTCGGGGATGTACACTAACTGAGCAAAAGTAATGTCCCATAGCGGATTGCACAATAAATTTGTTCATTAAGTCTGGGGGACCCGGGGAGGTCTGATACATTGTAATACAGCTCCATTGGAGTATAATGGGCCCAAAAAATGGGATATTTCATGCTGATTGCGTGAGGAGGAGGGGGAAGGGCGAAACCCTCGAAATTGGCCCCGAAGAAGGGGCTATCAGGGAGGCTTATAATTTAAGTATATCAGAGCCTCATACTACTATATTCATAAAATAAAATAATCTCGAGGATCGTCACCCAAATTATCGAGAACCAAGTCGTACAAAGTCGCGTTTTTGATGCCAAATTGGGAAATCAAGCCCCTTTTCGCTGAAAATCGGCATCTTGTGAGCTCTCGTTTTTAATAATTTGGGTGACGATCCTCGAGATTATTTAATTTTATGAATATAGTAGTATGAGGCTCTGATATACCTAAATTCTACGCCTCCCTGATAGCTCCTTCTTTGGGACCAATTTCGAGGTTTTCGCCCTTCCCCTTCCTCCTTACGCAATCAGCATGAAATATCCCATTTTTTGGGCCCTTTATATTCGAATGGAGCTGTATTACAATGTATCAGACCTCCCCGGGTCCCCCAGACTTAATGAACAAATTTATTGCACAATCTGCTATGGGACATTACTTTTGCTCAGTTAGTGTAGGAGAGGCTGCAATGAGGGAGGGGCGACAATGAACCACCTGCATCATTTCAGCCTCCAGGACGCTCCCAATTCACCTGTTTATGTCAGTGTAGGGAGGTCAGTGTACTTCTCTCGCTGGCAGCAAGAAGATCCTATCTATTTGTGCGAATTTCAAACCAACCTAATTCAAGACAATGTTTCATCGAGAGAGGGTAGCCGAAGCGTACGAAGCTAGCCTTCAAGCTTGCAAAGAAATATTGCGTATACTATCCAGGGCTCAAAGGATGCAAAACCCTGCTAAATGATATCGTGCACTGCGACCTCTGTGTGAAGGTGATGTCGCGGCTCCTTGTACATACAGAAATTGGGTTAGCAGGGACATGTACGGATTAGGTAGCAGCACCTGGGATGTAAGGCTTTGAAAGTCTGAATTGAGCAATGTTTTCCCCAATCAATCATTCGTGATTGAGTTCTTTTCCCCGCATTGACTTCCAATGTACCTACCCTCGGGCCTGATCTCTCAATCGGCCTCTATCCCCACTCAAATAGAGACCAGGGATGACGAGAATATTGCCCCTATGCATTCAACCCATCCTCACGCCATGGTCGCTTGTTTGTCGTATCACAATTGAGCACCGAGCTCGACGTAGGCGAGGAAACATTCGAATATGAAGAGTTTATCATAGCGCAATTTCAATATAGAAAGAGAACAAGGCTGCATAGTACAGGACTCTTAATTTCGATTCAAGAACCCCTCGAGCAGGGGGACGATGCGGAGGTGTGCTTCCGTAGTCCTCTCCGCATTCCAAGGTTTTCCGGTCCTCGCCGCTTCCAACTCCCGGGTACCAACCTGAATTGAAGGATGGGCAAGGAGCAGCTTGACTATGCTTTCCGACCCATCCTTCACTGCTTGTATCAAAGCTGTCTCCTCGTCCTCACCAACTGTGTTGACATCGATATTGGGACAAGCCAACAAAAGTGCCATCACTTCTTCATGCCCCCTTCCCGAAGCCAAGGTCATAGCAGTGGAGCGATGCCTGAGAGTCGCCACATTGATGTCAATATCAGGATGAGAGAGGAGAAGTTCCACCACGCCTTGGTGGCCTCTGCCAGACGCCCACATCAATGCTGTCCACCCATCATGTGCAGCAGCATTGATGTTGAGATCAGGGCAAGCAATGAGCAGACGAGCTGCCTCTTCATGTCCTTCTCCGGATGCCCACATCAACGCTGTTACCGCATTGATGTCAGCGGTGTTGACCAATATGTTGGGCAGATCCAGCAACTCTTTCACTGTGCCATCATGGCCTTGCATACAAGCCAGGCTCAATGCTGTTTCTCCTTCTTTTGCAGTGCCTTCATTGGGATTCCGTAGGCTATCGGAACCAGCCAATGTGATCGGAAGCTTGAAATAGGCGACGAGATGGAGAGGGCCTAGCACATCGAAGATGCCCCCAATGGTCCAGGGCTTGTATATGAACGGAAATGCGTGGCAGTTCACAATGAAGTCGGTCAGTCGGCTTGTAGTAAGAGGATTGGCAAGTGATTGTCGGGCATGAAGGAACCATGAGTCGTAGGCATAGCTGAGGAAGGGTTCAGCCTGCAAGGCTCCCTCCAATTCGTAGCTGTGATTGAGCTTTGTGCGCAGGAACCCACTGTCGGCGAGTCGAGCCAAGCAGACTGCCGAAAGGAGTGAATGGGGTTGTGGTGAGGTTTCTATGATGAGCCGCTCCAATACGTCCTTGGCGGTATAGTCTGAAAGCCAAAGTCAATGATGGAACAGGTGTAGGAATTGAGGACGTACGGACAAGCCGAACCAGCCGAGTCTCCTCCTCGATGGCCACCAATCCGTGACAAAACCCAATAAGAGTTGCCTCCTGAACCAGACGATCCTGCTCGAACCTGTGGGTGTCTGGACAGCTCGCCACGGCCTCCAGTAGTTCCTCTATCGTCAATAGTGATCACCACGGGTTGGGAAAACCGCGCGGGTTGGCGGGTTTACCCCGGTGCGGGTCGGGTACGGGTTACCGGATGGACACCCCATCAAAAAACCGGACCCCGGGTGCGGGTTTGGCCCCAAAGGGAAGGAGCCCAGTGCTGCAATCTTGCGAGAGCTCTATCTTCCGTGAAAGGCGCCCGATAGCCCTGATCTTACCGGTGTTGGGGAGCTGGCGCTCTCACCTTTCGAACGATACCTTATGCGTCGCAAACAGGCAACAGGGAGGTACCCGGCGCCAGGGATACATTCCTGTTTCTGCCACATGAGCTGGCACATGTGCTGAAGGTACCTGTTACTTGTTATGGAAGGGGCCTATATCAAATGCTAGCTATGAGCAGCCTCTACAATACGTACAAAACGGCTTCCCAATCGAGCAAGCTCTTGGAGAACCATTGTGCTTTGAGTTTGGGAACTATCAGGAGGACATCAATCATTGATAGTGTTGTGGTGGGCCTGAATCAGCTCGCGTTTGGGAGATAAGGATATGGATTTGAAGCCCTGATAAAGGCGGTTTGGATGCACTCACCTGCGTAGCTGACGGCGAAAGTAGTGGCCGAGGAATCGTGTTTGAGCTGGGACACCCCAAGCAGCATTGCGCGCCTGTTACTGACTCAATTGCAACATTTGGCACGTCGAATTGTAGCCCTCGTTCACGACTCCTCAACGCATATTTAATCGTTGCGAAAGGCGGACGCGTTCTCTCAACAAACCCGTAACAAACCCTGGGGTTTGACCCGTACCCGCCAAACCCGCCTTCCAACCCTAACCCAGTCCCGGTGCGGGTTTAGGCCGCGGTGCGGGTACGGGTTGAGCTCCCGACACCCGGGGTTTACCCGTGGTGATCACTAATCGTCAACGACCGTGTTGCGTGTACAACCCATGTGAGGGCGTTCCTTGCCAACAGGGACTTGGCTGGCGCCAGGTCAAGTATGCGTTGCCATGTCTTTCGATACAAATCTTCGATGTCGGTAGGGAATGTCGCGAGCGTCTTTTTAACTTCACGGATGTTCGGGCATTCGCGGAGTGTTGCCAGCTGCAAGGAAGCGTGGAGAAACCTGTAAGGTCATCCGTCAAATGGAACGGGTGAGCACAGGAAGAGTATCACTCACATTCCACCGCATTTTTCCTTGATTGAAGTATAGACCTCGTCTCGCAACAATGTTCCGCCTTGTTCAAGGATGGCACGAAGGTTCCCGCTAAGGGAAATTTCTTTCTCGATATGGAGGTCGATATCTGAAGGTTGAGCGACAATGGGGAAGCGATGGACGTTGGGAAACGCTGCCTCCACATCCTTGAGTGGTCGAGAGGTGATGAATAGCTTGATGTTCAGCGATGTGAGCCTTTGGATGATCTCGATCTGAATTGCTGTAGGTGCCTCGTCAAGTGCGTCGAGAAAGTAAAAGGTGACCATGGTACTGGTGAACCGCCGCAGTAAGCCGAGTAACTCCTCCTCGCTAGGCCGCGTCTTCTCGCGGATGTGCCTGCCATACACCTCGTTGAAGAGGGGAAGACAGCCGGGGTGGCGCTCCAACGTTTGCTTGACAAGGACTTCGAGGAACGATTGCGTCGTAGCCTTGGTGTGGTCGCTGTATCGGAAGTAAATATAGCAAACGCAAACAGGCGACGTGCTTTGGCTGGCGTGGACCTCGAGTGCGTTGATCACGATAGATCTGTTCGAAGCGTAAGTAAATTTGGCAAGGACAATGGAAGAGTCGACGTACGCTGCGACGGTCTTGCCAGCGCCCGCTGTAACGCACGGTTAGTCGTCTGTGCGGACAAGATTTGTTGGTTAACTCACGCATACCGTAGCCCCACATGATCCTTAGCCAGCCATCGGGATCCAGCCACAAACGAAACATCTCGCACTCTACGATCCATAGGCCTGTCCCTGGCGTTGCTCGACCCAAGGTGGCGATCTGGATCCCCCGAAAGTTGGGTACCAATTCGAGGATGAGCGGAATGCTAGCATCGTTCGATGATTCTACCCGATTATAATAGTTGTGGACCTGGTTGATATCTCTGGCCGCAACGTTGAGAGGTCCAGTTACTTGCACACCCCAAAGCACCTGGCTGAGGACGGCTCCCTAACAACAAATTAGCGAGCGATTTTACCCTGAACCGACAGAACTCACCATCCTGCTGAAAAAGGAGGGGTGGAGGGCTGTCGCCGTCAAGTGTGCACGAGATGGTGGCGGATAGAGGTCAACGAGCGTCCATCGATTGCGGTGTTGGCTCGGCGGTGTGCAGTGACCACGTGAAGTGGTCCAAATTTAGATGCCTCGAGGAATTAGGCGCCCGTCGATTCAACTGGGTTTTTGGTAGGAGGGGTGAAGGCCAACGCCAGAGGCACAGCGTATAAGCGGTCTCGATCGCGGTGAAAAAGCATGCGCGACAACATGCAGGCATTAATTCTCTCAGTCCCTTCCGAGCCAAGCGCTGTGCTTCGAGGTCGGTTGCAGCAGCTTGGATACACCCGTGCACACAACGAAGAGAAAGGAGGCTGTAAAAGCGAACAGAAGTCAATCATTAGTCACACAGCCAGTTGAGCACATACATACCTTGCATGCGAGCGACGGGAAGGACCCACGGGCATGGCGAACGAGCCCACCCCTTATCACAGCGCCAAAGACGATACAGGCACAGAGGGTACCTATTGTTACACCAAACAAATCACCCCGAGAGACACAGGATAGTGACGCTGGATTGTGGTTTGTGGCGACCTGGCACTATAAGTCAAATCAGCGAGCAGCGATCTTTCGTCGGGCGATAAGACTCACCCATGCCAAATCCTCCAAAGTCTCACAACGGATATCGTGCCAGCGAGAGTAGGGCTTCGTTCTAGATTGCCTCGGATGCCGACGACACGTTGATCGACCCCATCCCATCCCAACCTGTCCTTGTCCGTCACATTGCCCTCGTCGATCTGCGGGATGGAAAACTGGCTGCGCCTTGCTGGTATTTCTGTACTGTTGAGATCAAAGCCCCTGTGCCTGCAGTATCAAGGATCTGCAAGCATGGTTTACCATGGGGCACGCAGAAACTGAGAACCCAGTCACGCGCCATGATAGCAGAGTATTAGCACCCGGGAACTAGGCTTCCAGGCCAAAGAAGTGAAAGAGATGTTTCAAACAATTGTCAGCTGCTGTGGGAGCTTCGTCCCGAGGGTGTATGGAAGAACGAAACCGGGCTGTTTGCTGCCGCATCTTTTCGAGAGAGTTCGTCCTCTGACCTTGTTTAAACGGACGGTTAAATCGATGATATTCGGCAATTCATTTGATAGACGACTGCATGTCGAGAGCTGGGGTAGTGAAAGTGAAAGAGGAAATACGGACAGTCAATCTGACGCGCACGGCCTGACTCCCGATGTTTGACTGGCATGACAAACAGGACGCTAATGAAGTCGATAAGTGACCGCGATCGAAGGGAAATGAAAGTACTCACTTATCGCAAAGATCCTCATCATATCATGTCCAATACAGTCCGGCATAGGCGTTCACCAGTTCTCCCATTCCGAGCCCCTCGCCTGAAGAGATTTGGGAATGGGGAGAAGCTGGCCGACTCGAAATCCTTCCCAGCAACACTAAATGGCTATTCATTGATTTGAAGCAACTGGAGGGGTGTCGTCGGGCATAATTGGTAGAGACTGGGACGCCATGCATACTATGATCTGTAGAGCTTGTCAGAACGTGCAGGTATGCGTTCAGCGGTTGGTGTTCGTCGTTCGAACCTCTGAGATGGCTGTTGCGCTGCCGTTGCCTGTTGCTTCAGCCAACGAAACGGCAGAGTTCACACTGCCACGAGGTGAGCCGCATCTAGAGCATAGTTTGAAGTATGGTCATTGAGAAAGGGTAGGTGTAGTGGACGTCCACGGGTGGCGGCAAGAAGAGCAGAGGCGCCGGAAGAAGGCCCTAACCCAACCGCGTCATTCTTCGTCTCACGCCCCTATCTTTCGCGGGTTGCTTGGAACCACCACCACCATAGCTCTACGGTGAATCTCCTCACTAAACACCTACAGTCACGCAGCTTCACGCGTCTTCATCCCCCAGCATCCCTTTAAAAGTTATTCATCTTTTTCAGCCCACAAATCCGGACCCCTAGTGCCTTTGGACACGAAATCAAGCACGAACCCTCAAGGCATCGCACCTCCCCTCCGCTCGTGAACCTCTAAACACCCCTCTTAACCTTGAGCACCAGACGATTATGACTTTCCTAGGCCATGGCGAAGGCTTCAGCTGGCTGCATTGCCCATCACACAGACAAGCTTTTTCTGAATAGTGCCGTCTATCCTGGACCTCCCAGAGCGTCCAGTTAAAATGTGGAGGTCTCTGATAGCCGAATGGTAGAGCCCGAGAGAAAGTACCAGCTCGCGTGTGTGACCCGTTTGCTCCTTGAGCTTGCGTTAGACGAGCCTTTCTCTTGGCTGGTTTCTTTCCATGGCTCTGCATTGACATGACAGAGACCTTTTGGTACGTTCTTATTGGCTTCAGCGATCTGCGTGCCGAGCGTTTAACTCAAGACCGCCGTACTGCGCAGGCTTCACATCGATGTCGATTCGGCGCCTGGATCCCGTGGGCAGCCTAGACCAGAATGGAGTCTGAAACTGGTGGCTTTGACCCTACGCGGGAGGAAAGCAACGCGGACAAAACATTCTTAGTGGAGGCAATACAGGGCTAGCCTCTCCTCATTCACCTCTTTTAACAACAACCTCCAAAGCACCAATCCCTTCATGTCACCTCCCTTTTCACCCCAAGACATTCCAACCTCGACGTCAATGCGAGTTGGGAGCCTCTCCATCGTTCGCCAGCGGAAACGTTCGCAGACCAGGCCCGTTTGCCGTTCCCTGGACACTTCCGGCTGCATAGGGCTTCTGCCATAGCCTTGTAGCGCCGAGCTCCTGCTCCAACAATCGACCAAGATCGTCACAGATACAGACAAAGATCCGGCACGAGCAAACGCAACGTATAGACTCAAAATCCCCACTGTGTCAAGTCGTTGAAGAGCCCCAGATACCTCCCAGATATCAAGAGCGACCACAAGATCACCCACTCCTTGTTGGACGATTGACCAATTGACGCTACCGATGCTACTCTCCCCATCGAGAACTTGTGACATCCTTTGGCGATCCTAGAGATGCTGACACGCACTATGGATTCTCCACCATTGATGTTCGAGGTCTACCCTTCTCTAGCCAGTACTTGAAGGTCTATCCTACGCCGAAGGCTACCATGCTTCGTGCTCGACCCAGATACGCCTCAAAGCAGACCTCGAATGATACATTGCCCAACCTGAAGTTGGACTCAAGACACGATTCCCATCTGCCACCCACGGATGACCTCAGCCGCACCTAATCTCACTAGTTTACACGACCGTCAAATAGACGTCTCACCTCCGGAATTTACTCGAACAGTTCTTAGCTCTCGTCACTCCTTCCTGGTACCATTCCCTACAGCTTGCGACGGCGTGCGGGCGTATTCAGTTCTGCGCTGGTTGGTATGCTCAGGATCAGGTGTCCCAACCTTTGCAGGCGCAAATTGGCAACAGAGGTGGTCGAGTGAAGTAGGGTATGAAGGAGAAACACCTGGGTCATTTATTCCAATTCATCAGTCAAAGTCAATGTAGACACTTATGTGGAACTCGATGTACCTTTCTCTCTCTCTTCCTGCCGTCATCTCTAGGCTGTTTATTCAGATTTCAAACCTTCTTGATTCAATAAGACACTTTTTCAGAGAGGGTGGATCAAAACATTGTGATCAACGTAGAAGATCGACAAAAGGCGCTCATACACCATCCGGTACAGGATCCCAATAAGCGACGGTCACTACGATGTCGTTGCTGCTTCTGATTAGGCGCCCACGCGAGGTTGGCGTAGATCCAGAGCGGATGATCATGTCAATCGGGTCTCGGAAACAACTAGATTTCGCCGAGACTACATGGGATCTATTGGAGTCGATACAAAGTTCCTACTGTGCACTGACAAATAGCCTCAAGCACCATACTACCCGAGCAGAGTTTTGGTTCTCGGGCGAAGGTCGTCAAAGGTTTGCGCATGCCCACAGAGTCTTCACAAGGTCGTTGCCAGTGGGGTTTGACGATGAACTTCGAGCCATCGAACTGCGCATGCTGTGCGCATCTCTGGCGGCTACGTTGAGGTCGAGTTGTCCACCGATGACTTGGACGCATCGCAGCACCTGGTAGATCGCTGGAATCCCCAAGCAGCGAGGGCCTCGACTGGATGAGGGCGAAGCAGCGGGTTTGCACTCTACTCGCCCAAGCGGGAAATTGTGCCTCGAGCAAGCTTGCTTTGTTCGGGTGTAGCACGGCGAACACAGGCGAGGAGCTGGTTGACGAACTTGCATAGTGCCAGTGCTCGTTTGGAACAGAAGTGTCTTTGGCCAACGTCGGAGAGTAGTCGATTGGTAACGGGATTTGCTTCAGCTGGTTGTGGATGCGAGCCCCAAAGGTTGCACTCAAATGCAGGGGTTGTGCTCGCGACGTCTTCGTTTGAAGAATGCGCTGCATCTGCGGAGCTGTTTCTCAAGCCTAGGCGTTTTGGGCGACCAGGCGCGGTGGAGCAAGGCGAAGGTCGATGGTTGATCTAGGCGGATGGCTGCTATCAAGCGCCTCTGATAGAGGGGCTGGACCTGCAGAGCTCGTCGACGACAAGCCCTGGCGATTCCCGTCCAGGACCGTGCGTCTATTCCGAGGCATAGGTGGCAAGGAGGAGCGCTGTTCACGTTCTAACAGGTTCGTCGACGTATCCCGGGGCTGTCTCCGTGTCCCTGGAGGATGCTCGTTTGAATGTTTGTCGTGTCCGCAGTCCATCTTGCCCCTGAGGAGAACGAGCACTCCTGATGATCCAGTTCAGTGCGAGGATTGGCGAATTCGAAGAAACAATACTCACCCGTTCGTCGAAAGCTCCCGAAGAGTCGAAGCCACCGGCTGCTGAACACAGAGGTCGAGAAGTTAGGAGTGGATGAAGGCCAAAACACGCCCAGGTCTTGTGGATACTGGACGTTGGGTACCGTAAGGAGGGGATGAAGAAGCAAGCAGCCAGAGGCACTGGTTGCTGGGTTTTCTAATGATTTGCGCTCCTCTAAAGAATCAATAGCGTTCTTGATGAAATCCCGACAGCTGCTGAAAGTATTCCTGACGAAACCATGCAGGAGTTGAGTCGTCACGCTGACTGGATGACCGCGTGTCGGGGCTAGCAGAGCATAGTCCGAGGATGGGTCCTGCAGACGACTCGACGCCCACGTGGCTCCACACCCTTTACTCCTCAGCCACTGAAGTTCTTGTGTAGAGAACGATGTACCCCGCATTGTCGACGTCGAAGCCAACAGCGTCGCCTCTGAATACGCAAAGTGGGCATATGAAGGAGGTCGCCATCCTGCTTCTGATCCTTCGCTGGAGACGATTCTAGGTTTCTGAAAGGTTTCCACTCATCGCGTGGGCCCTGCGGCAATGCCAAAGGCAGCAGAGGGGGGGAGAGTAGTCGGGAGAGCACTGAGGCCACCGGGATGTCGGATTTGAAGACAGGGAGCGGTGCGTGATCTTCAAGAGTGTAGCTCTGTCAGAAATGATTGAAAAAAGACTGCATTCAGATTTAGACGATGATACTCACGTATTCCAACACCCGACAATCTTCTCTGTGCTTTGCTGCAATCCTGCTACAAGCAACCGCCAGTCCTCCCATTTGGTGTCGGTATCGGTTCAAAGAGCGATTAGAGTTGGGCCGAACCATTATGGAGATGGACGAAGATGTGGGCATGGATACGACACCCAGGTCAGAGGGTCTCGTCGAAGATTGGCATTGCAGGCATGAGCAAAGGCTGAGGAGAAGCAAAGAGTGTGGATAAGCGCTTGAGTAGCCCCTAACCTAACCGTGTCATGTAAATCTCACGCCCCTGTTTTTCTCTGGTTGCCTCGAACCATCACCGCCTTCCTACAGAGCCCCTTCTCCCCAAACACTCTCAGCTCCGCAGATCTACGCGTTTTTGGCAACCAAAATCCTTTGAGCAGCTCTCTATTGCTCTCAGCGGCGAATAATGAACTCCCAGCCCCTGGACATGCAGTCAACTGCAAATGCTCAAACCACTAGCAGCATGGCTCCCCTCGATCCCCGAACCTCTGACTACCTCCTCTGAGCTCTGAGCACCATAGAAGTGCGTATTGCATGAGAAATATTGAATTTTTTTGAAAACCGAACTAATCTTCTCTCAGACAAACTCGAGACTGGCGCCTCTCCTTCGACACTTGCAGTGAAATACACCTTTCGAGACCAAACGCGTATGGCTTGAGTAAAAGCCAAAGCTCTTTGCTGGCGAACGGATGCCTTCATCGTTTGCTATAGGTGGTGTTGGATACGTCCTGCCCTCGTTCCGTGGTGAATCCTCATTGACGCCAGGATTACTTTTTGGTATGTCTTTCCTGGGCCTTCAGAGATCTGCGTGCTGAGCATCGTCCTTCAGCAACCCACAACTCCGGTATTGAGCAGGGCTTGTACAGATAGTCGGTCGGGATCTGGAAAGCCATGGACACCCCGACCTGGTTGGAGCTGGTGGCTTCAGCCGGAAGCACGACGGCCACAGGAGGTTACAAGAAACGTGCCCTCCTCATCGACTTCTTCCATCGACCATTTCAACTCCATATGGTACCCCTCGTTCCATCGCCCTTCCACCTTGCTTCCATCAAGGCCCTTCCAACCTCGAGACTGGTTTGTTGTTCCTTGTCACGAACAACGTGTACAAGATCGGAATTTGTTGAAGGGGACCCTCCTTCATATTTCGATCGACGCTCCCAGCCGCATAACTGCAGGACTCCTTCTGCAGGTACCTCAAAATGCCTCTCCTCTTTTGCTTCCTCGAGCTCCACCAGTCAGGCAACCAACGTTGTCTCGGATGCAAAGACAGTGCTATTACATGCGCAGCCATAGATAGACCCAAGATCGCTGCCGAACTGACGCCTCGGATTCTCCCCCGGCTTCAAGAGCGGCCATGATCTCAGCCTCCCCTTGATGGACGGTTGACCAATCGACGCCACCAGTACCGCTCTCTCCATCAAGAACACAGGCAGACTCCCTTTGGCCGTCCCAGAAATACCTGCCTGCACCATGAACTTTCCTTTTCCTCCTTTATCCTATACTCGAATGTCTATGCTACGGCGAAGGCTGCCATGCTTCGTACTTGTCCCAGATACGATCCAAACCCGACCTCACGAGCGCCACATCTCTCAGCCTGAAGCTTGACTGGCCGTCGGACAACACAATCCCCACCTACCACCTCTCGATCGCACCTCATTTCATACTTTACACGAGCACGTCCAACCTTCGGGAATTCAGTCAACCACCTCCTCACTCCTTCCTCACGTCCAAGCTTGAGCTTGTAACCGAGTGCGGATACGCTGAGTCTGCTCTCGACGAGGCGTCCCACCTTTATCGGGCTAGCTGTAGAGGCGACTGTAACCAGTGCGAGGTGACGACAAACCACCTGCAGGATTTCGTGCTCTAGGACGACCCCGACTCCCCCGTCCATGCCAACGTAGGCACTTGTAAGTAGGTCAGTGTACATCTCTCTCCTCCCGCAGGCACATCTGATTCATTCATTCGAATTTCAGTTCGTATTGATTCAAGACCAGGCTTCATCATGATGAAGGGTAGCTGAAGTAGACGAGGCCAAACGGCAAGCTTGTCGTGGAACATCTACAAAAGAGTTCATACACCACGCGGGAGGGAGGTATACACAGTCCGACTAAATAATATCGTGAGATACGACGGCTTTGCGAAGGCAAGAGTGGAGGACGTTGCCGTTTATTGTGCACGCAGAGGTTGGGGTAGATGGGATATGCGAGTTGTTAAGTGGCAGCGCCTGAGACGTATGTTTTACAGCTCTTAACTAAAGCCAATAAAATGTATCTCCATCACCCGTAGGCCTTTTACGCCGATTTGAGGGCTACGACGATCCAAAAGAAAGGGTGGATGGGCACAAGAACCGTATCGCTCAATCTCGTCATTAGAATTCACAATCCGATCTCCCAGTCTGTTCGACCTTGAGGTTTTGCCTGCGGTGGAAGTCATATACCTGAGTTCTGGGTTCTGGAAATGGTTGCATGTTGCTGAGGGATACAGATCTATCAAACGTGGGACACCGTTGCTTCAGTAATGGCAGGGAGAATGAAGTACCGTTCTATTCGAGTCGACGCGAATTTCCAGTCAAAAGCTTCGATACCTCTAATGCTAGGAAGACTAACGCCGTAGACTGAGATAGAAGAGGTCCATCCGGCACAAGGGTTTGCTCCGTTTTTACGGTCGAGGGAGGAAAAGTGTCTGACCACCTATCCAGCAGAGCAGATCGATGCGATGGCTTTGTGTCTAGCTTGTGAACCTCAAGCAAGCTAATGCAGAGAGCTTCAGAATGTGTCAGTGCATGAAAGAAGTGGTTGACGTGAATCTAGATATCTGGCTTACCTATTCTAGGATGGAAGTCGAGCGGTGAGCCTTCTGGAGACTGGCTCTCGTACCAACGATTCTGACTGTCATACAAGAAACTCATGGTCAAGGGAATGCAGCAAGATGCTAACTCAACCCTACTTTCCCCCCTCACCGACGCCGTGGACCGTCGTCCTTGCGAACCTGAGAAGCTGAGAAATCCTGCCTTCCGATTCTAGCTCAGCCTTGCTTTCCCGCGCTCACTGGCGCTGTGGGCCGTCGTCCTTGCGAACCTGAGAAATCCAGCCTTCCCTGCGCGTTCCTTCTTCGATGCCCACACCATCGCCACCGTCGCAGCCTTTCTCCGGTGCCCACATCGCCGCCGTCTTCCAACCACTGTCCACTGCGCGTTGACGCTGAACTGTCCCCCATCGGTGGCTGCACTCGCCAGGTCCATGGCCTTCAATACGAGAGCGAATCGGGAAGGACGAGGAGCATTGCAAGGCACGTGCATCTGCCAGTCGTACGGCGTGCGGTCTTCCTCATCTGCGGGACGAGGGTCAAGGCGAAGGTGGAAACAGGGATGGCGGTGCGCAGCAGTGGTTTCATCGTTATCGTCGCCGACAGGGTTGAGCTCGAGCTGTAGATGGGCAAGCAGTAGCTGAACCACGCCCTCGTCTCTATGCAGCTTGCGCCGGACCCCTCAGAGTACCAATCTCTTCGCCGACTACCCTCCCTTGCAGACGAACCAAAGCCAGGGATGGTACTGGCAGAGGAAGCCGACGAGGTGGAAGAGGCTGGATGGCTTCCACGCCAAGTAGAAATTGTGTGCCGAAGGGCCAAGCAGAGCCAGGAATGCAAGGCAACCAACAACGGCCGCAGGGGCGGGTTCCTGGGGTCGACCTGCTGGTGGTAACGGTACGTCAAGAGCAACGGAACCCATGTTCTGCTGCATTTTGAGTCCATCCAGCGGGTAACCTTTCGTCCCGTGATGTATCCGCTTGGTATAGGCGGCGAGGGTGCCTGCGGCGACGTGCAAGTCGAATCATGGTCGCCTTTCCTTGAGCAGCGGTGTGGAGGTATCTAGCATCCGTAGAAGGTGTTTGCAAAGCGCCCGCGAGGTGAGAGTGCGTCGAGATCGGGATAAGTGAGGGGGGTCCGGGTCTCCTTGGGACTCTGTCGAGTCCAGTGAGGGAGGGTGTGGAAGATGCAGGATTTGAAGGTGGCCCGAGGCTTGCCGATGCCTTGCGACTAAGAGGAAGATGGGTTGGACCACGCTGAACAAGCGTCTTATAGAGCAGCTTCAGAAAGGCTCACGTAGATGCAACGTCAGTCTGTATACGGTACGGATGGTGGTTGCCTTGCGTGGTCTTCGAGACCATTGTTCCTGCGACAGGTTCAGCAAGCTCAGCTAGACGTTAGATCGAGTCGGACAGCGTCTATCCTGATCCACAAGCAACACCTACTTTTTCAAACCCCTGCCGCGTTCTCAAAGAGCCACGAGAGTCTGGGGGGTATAGGCCAGGTCTCTCCTCCATAGATCCACAGTGCTCGCTGGGACCTTCGATGCCGGTGGAATCGTGTAACCCACCGGCGACTTGGGAATGTGCTCCACTGATATTGACAGGATGAGCACCACAGACGAGTGCATTCAAGCCACCAAAGCCTGGCCACCGTTATCTGTTCGAATGTCAAAACTTTGGTCTTTTGGCGTGTAGTTGTGGGTCTGACCTCTGAGGCGTCTCTTGCAGCCCACTGCCCAGTCCTTCGGCCAGGGACAGCAGAGGAGGCTGATAGGTCAGGTATTTGATGCCATGCATTGAGGCACGACCACTTGGGATGTGTAGATAGGCCGGAGCTTGTGGAGGGTTGAACGAGATATGGTCAAGGAGCAAGTCTGGGCGAACAGAGGAAAGATGCCGGAAAAGGCCCTAACCCAACCGCGTCATGCCAGTTTCACGCCCCTGTCCTTTCTCTGAAGTTGCTTCGATCACTGCCATCCTTTCTAGTCCCTCTACACCAAAGGTCTTCTTCTACGTGTTTCAACGCGTCTTTGGCTCCAAGCTTCCCTTGAACAATGATTTTATCTTTCTCAGCAGCAAATATCGGACTCTCGGTGCCTCTGGACATGAAGTCCACCGCAAGCGTTTAAGCAATCCTTGCACCTGGCTCTTCTCATGGGCCTCTGGCTAACCCTCTTAGCCTCGAGCACTACACAGGTAATGCTTCCATGACTTATGCTAAAATTGGTGCGAACCCAGATTCTCTTATGCATGCCAACTCCCTGGTTCTTCCAGACCTCACACCAAGAATACCTTCTGATAGCCAACAGTGTGGAACCTGAGGAGAAGTAAAAGCTCTGAGTCCGAGCATTCTGTCCTACGAGCCCGCTATGGACGAACTTGAACTTTTCTCTAGCTTCATTTCATGGCCCTATGGTATGCTTTCCCTTGGCCTTCGGCAATCTACGCGCTGAGCATACGACTTTCAGCAGAACAAGGAAGGCCATGAGTGCCTTTATCCGACTGGAACTATTAACTTCGATTCCGACTCCGGGGAGAAGCAAGAAGACCCAATTTCACGTCCTGTCTCCCTTCGACGCCTACCTCCTCACGAGGTCATCCTGACCTTGACGTCAACGCGATGGATCATTGCAGCATCAACGCAACGGTCGCAGACCAGGCCGGCTTATCATTTTATCCCTTCATATGGTGGCCGACACTCCCAGTTACAAAGCTGGAGGATTCCGCCTCAGACAGTGTGTCGAGCTCCTACTCCGCCAGTAACCCGGATCGCGATACCAAGCCAGGACATGCAACCGCAGCCATATCTTCGCAAGCTCTTTGTCGAACCGAGTCGTTGAAGCACATCAGATTCCTCCAGCTTCAGGATCGGCCACAATCGCAGTCTCTGGCTCTCCCTGGTGGACAGTCGACCAACGGATCCCACTACAGCTCTCTCCATTGAGAACATTGGCAAACCCCGGCTTGGACTCGAGGTCCAAACCTTGGGAACGCTGGCGTCAACTTACGAAGCCTTTTCCTCTCCTTCATCCGTCTATTTGACATTGCTGGCCTCCGTACTCCGTTCTCTGCCCAGACACAGTTCGGACTTGGGATCGCACAAGTGATATATACGTCTCTCAGAATCAAGTTGGACCGGCCACCCGCCGACAACGCGATCCCGGGGAACCTCAATCGTACCTCATCCCACCAGTTACACGAGCCATAAACCGATGTCTCACCTTCGTGATCTACTATCCTACCATATCGGCACCTCTTACTTCTTTCTGAACCTGTTCACTTCTGGAAGTCGAGCTGGGTGTTGGGAGTAAATATCTTCAGGTCTGAGCTGCTTGATATAACCTTAATGAAGTTTCAGAGACGCCTCGGGGATGTAGGAGAGGCTGCAACAAGGGAGAGGTGACGATGAACCGCATGAATCATATCGGCCCCCAGGACGCTCTCACTTCACCATCCAAAATCAAGATAGGGAGGTCGGTGTACGTCTCTCGCTGTAGGCGAGGTTATCTTATCCATTTGCTCGAATTTCAGACCGACTTCATTCAAGGCCGTGCTCCATAGGGAGAGGATAGCCGAAGAAGATTAGGCAAGCCTCCAAGCTTGGAAAGAAACATTGGCTCGTAGACTATCCGAGGCGCAAAGGTGCAAATTCCCATTACACGATATCGCGTATACCTCTTTGTGAAGGCAATAGGCGGCCCCTTGTGAAGGCAGAAATTGGGTAGCCGTGACATGCAATGGTTAGGTAGCAACATCTGAGATGTAGACTTTGAATTGAGCAATGTTTCCCCCATCAATTATTCGTGATTGATTTCTTTTCTCCACATTGACTTCCAACGTACCTGCCCTCAGTTCTAATCTCTGAATCGGCCTTTAGCCGAACTCAAATAGAGACTAGGGATGGCGAGAATATTGCCCCTATACATTCAACTCATCCTCACGCAATGGTCGCTTGTTTTTCGTGGTCTCACAATTGAGCACCAAGCTCCAAGTAGGCGAGGAAACATTCGAGTATGAAAAGTTTATCATAGCTCAATTCAAATATGGAACGAGAACAAGGATGCATAGTACAGGACTCTTAAGTTCGATTCAAGAACTCCTCTAGCAGGGGGATGATGCAGAGGCGTGCTTCCCTGGTCCTTTCCTTATCCCAAAATTTCCGGCCTTTGCTGCTTCCAACTCCCTGGTACCAACATGGATTGAGGGATGGGTAAGGAGCAGCTTGACTATGTCTTCCTTGCCTTTCTTTGCCGCTCGCATCAAAGCTGTGTTGTTTGAATTGCTGGACGCATTAACATCAATGTCAGGATGAGAGAGGATGAGCGCCACTATGCCTTTGTGGTTGTAATAAGAGGCCCAGATCAACGCTGTCCACCCCTTTTTGTCAGCAGCATTAATGTCAAGACCAGGACAGGCAATTAGCAGACGAGCTGCCCCTTCATGTCCTTTTTGGGATGCCCACATCAACGCTGTTTTTCCATCGAAGCTAGTTGCGTTGACCGATATGTTGGGCAGATGCCGCAACTCTTTCACTGCGTTGTCATGACCTTGAATACAAGCCAGGGTCAATGCTGTTTCTCCTTTTCTTGCAGTGCCTTGGTTGGGATTCCGTAGGCTATCGGAACCAGCCAATGTGATCGGAAGGTTGAAATAGGCGATGAGATGGAGGGGCCCAAGCACATCGAAGTCGAGATAGCTCGGGGGCTGGTATGAGATCGGGGGCTGGTATGAGATCGGGGGCTTGTATGAGATCGGAAATGCGTGGCAGTTCACAATAAAGCTGGTCAGTCGGCTTGTGGTAAGAGGATCAGCAAGTGATTGTCGGGCATGAAGGAACCATGAGTTGTAAGCATAGCTGAGGAGGGGTTCAGCCTGCAAGGCTTCCTTCAATTGCCAGTCATTCCAGACTGTTGTGCGCAGAAACCCACTGTCAGCGAGTCGGGCCAAGCAGACTGCCGAAAGAAGTGCATGGGGTTGTGGTGAGTTTTCTATGATGAGGTGTTCCAAGGTGTCCTTGGCGGTATAGTCTGCAAGCCAAAGTCAATGATGGAACAGGTGTAGGAATTGAGGACGTACGGACAAGCCGAACCAACCGAGTCTTCTCCTCGACAGCCACCAATCCGTGACAAAGCCCAATGAGAGTTGCCTCCTGAGCCAGACGATCCTGCTCAAATCTGTGGGTATCTGGACAGATGGCCACTGCTTCCCGGAGTTCCTCTATAGTCAATGACCGCGTTGCGTGTACAACCCATGTGAGGGTGTTCCTCGCCAACAGGGACTTGGCTGGTGCCAGATCGAGGATGCGTTGCCACGTCTTATGGTACAGATCTTCAATGTCGGTAGGGAATGTCGCGAGCGTCTTTTTAACTTCACGTATGTTCGGGCATTCGCGAAGTGTTGCCAGCTGCAAGGAAGCGTGCAGAAACCTGCAAGGTCATCAGTCAAATAGAACAGGTGAGCACAGGAAGAGTGTCACTCACATTCCACCACATTTTTCCTTGATTGAAGCATAGACCTCGTCTCGCAGTGATGTTCCACCTTGTGCAAGGATGGCACGAAGGTTCCCGCTGAGGGAAATTTCTTTCTCGATATGGAGGTCGATATCTGAAGGTTGAGCGACAATGGGGAAGCGATGGACGTTGGGAAATGCAGCCTCCACATCCTTCAGTGGTCGAGAGGTGATGAATATCTTGATGTTCAGCGACGTGAGCCTTTGGATGATCTCGATCTGAATTGCTGTAGGTGCCTCGTCGAGTGCGTCGAGAAAGTAAAAGGTGACCATGGTGCTGGTGAACTGCTGCAGTAAGCCGAGTAACTCCTCCTCACTAGGCCGTGTCTCCTCGCGGATGTGCCTGGCGTACACCTCGTTGAAGAGCGGAAGGCAGCCCGGGTGGCGCTCGATGGTCTGCTTGACAAGGGCTTCGAGGAACGATCTTGTTGTTGCCTTGGTGTGATCGCTGTATCGGAAGTAGATGTAGCACACACAAACTGGCGATGTGCTGTTCCTGGCATGGACCTCGAGTGCGTTGATCACGATAGATCTGTTTGAAACGTAAGCAAATTCAGCGAGGACAACGGAAAGTCGACGTACGCTGCGATGGTTTTACCAGCGCCCGCTATAGCGCAAGGTAAGTCGTCTGTGCAGACAAGATTCGTTGGTCAACTCACGCATGCCATATCCCCACATGATCCTTAGCCAGCCATCGGGATCCAGCCACAAACGAAACGTCTCGCACTCTACGATCCATAGACCTGTCCCTGGTGTTGCTCGACCTAAGGTGGCGATCTGGATTGCTCGAAAGTTGGGCACTGATTGAAGGATGGGCGGCATCTCGACAACACTGGTGGATTCCACCCAATGATAGTAGTTGTTGACCAGCACGTCTCTGGCGGCAACGTTGAGAGGTCCAGTTACTTGCACGCCCCAAAGCACCTGGCTGAGGACGGCTCCCTAACAACAGATTAGCGAACGACTTCGCTCTAAACCGACAGAACTCACCATCGTGACGAAAAGGAGGGCTGGAGGGTTGTCACTATCGAGTGTGCACAAGATGGTTGTGGATCCAAGTCATCCGACGTCCATCGATTGCGGTGTTGGCTCGGCGGTGTGCAATGACCACGTGAAGTGGTCCCAATTTAGATGCCTCGAGGAATTAGGCGCCCGTCAATTCAACGGGCTATTCAGCGGGAGGGGTGAAGGCGAACGCCAGAGGCATAGCGTGTAAGCAGTCTTGACCGCGGCGAAACAGAGTGCGCGACAATATGCAGGCATTGAATCTCTCCGTCCCTCCCGAGCCAAGCGCTGTGCTTCGAGGTCGGTTGCAGCAGCTTGGATACACCCGTGCACACAACGAAGAGAAAGGAGGCTTTAAAAGCGAACAGAAGTCAATCATTGGTCGCACAGCCAGTTGAACACATACATACCTTGCATGAGAGCGACGGGAAGGATCCATGGGCATGACGAATGAGCCCACTCCTTATCACAGGGCCAAAGACGACACAGGCACAGGGGATACCTACTGTTACACCAAACAAACCATCCCGAGATACACCGGATAGCATCGTAAAAAGGCGGCCAGTAGACCTGTCGCACCTACGAGATACCCGGCAGCTCTGCCGATATCTGGTGGGTATCTACCAGATATGGCGAAGAGTTACGTTCGTCAGTTAGACGAATCGCAGACTTGTTGTAGACCCAGCGCCGTCTATACGCTACGGAGTAGATTTGGTGGATTTCTAGAGCGGTACATAGGCAATTAGGAGTTCTATCATAGAAATGGAAGGTTCTATAGGCGATTTGTAGATACTGTATCGGTCTGCCAATGGTAATAGCACGCCAGTAGGGCTGGCGCAGTTCCTTCGGCGATTGTTAGGCAATATATATATCTGAGCTATATCTAACCAAAAGTGTAGGCAGGCTGTAGATCTACGGCTCGTCTACATGTAACTATAGCGATGGAGCCGCTCTCTGATATCTCTAGAGAGATCGGCGGGACATTGCCAGATCTGCATTAGAGCTACTGATGACGTATGTTAGGCTTGGCAGCGTCTATCAACGCGAGTTGCTCTTCACCAGATCTCGAGAACAGCTATAGCCCACCTCTGAACTAGGGTAGACCTAATAAACGGATATAGATTATAATAAACCTCCAATATATCTAGCATCCAGCTGTTAGACTCCCATAGATCTATACAAGGTCTATACTCGAGCCCCAAGCGGCGCTGTGGCTCAAATGCACTGGACCTGGCCAACATATGCAAACAACGTGCTGGCAGCTCGTTGCACCACGGGTCTGCTTTCTCCCTGTACCTCTCAGTCACCGCTCCTCTCTTCTCTCCTCGCGATGAGCGACCATGGTTGACGATTTGGGGCACTTGCGTCGTTTTGAGTCTCAGATGCACTTCTCCTTGGTTCGTTTCAGCTCTGCGCTTCTTTGTAGACTCGGCCTGACCACTCCTGCAGACGTCGAGCAACACCCTCCCTCCCTCCCTCTCGTCCAGCTGTATCCTGGACCTCTTTGGGGCCGTCATAATGCTTACCGTCAAACCACTGTAAGTTGCCATTGTGGATGGCAAGCTACGCCAGCGCTTACAGTGAAACTTTAGTTTTTCCCAAACCTGAATCTGGGTTGGGTGTCAGCGCTGGCGGGGCTCTGTGGATGCGTCGAAGGACTTCGTTGGGCATAGGGCGACTTCTCGCTGCTTGCAGTGGGAGGTTAAGAGGCCTTTTTAGGGCAAACATGCTCTAGTTGACCTCGATCTCTCAGATCGGATTTCGGTATGTCTTCCCCTGCGAGTTTCCTTTCTACCGCCTTCATTCTTCAACCCTTTCTGTTTCCACTTCACTCCACTGCTGCCAACCTACCCTGTAAGTTCTTTTTTCGGATCACCATCTAAGACGGGGGTGGAATGTCGTACAGCGTAGCCCCTTTCATCCCCATTCGAACCCCTTTGTGCATCGAGCTAATAAAACGTTCTAGGAGGTGCATGCTTGCTTGCTTGGAACCAGTTATTGGTGCCGCTCCATAACCATCTCCAAGTCCGTTTTGTGAGTAACGTCAATTTCTATTTGGTGATTTTTGCCTCATGGTGTGCTCCGACTGCTTGCTTAGCACCTCTGTTGCTTGACGAAGGCTGCGGAGGTACCCACTTCCAGGCTTCTGATAGTATACTATGAATTCAATAATATTCTGCTTTTAATACCCATCGTCCGATTCGCTTGCGCTCGAGTCTTCACCGTCCTCGACTCCTAGAGCTTCCCAGCCCGCTTCACCTGTCAAGTCCTGCGGAGCATTGACGGTTTCATCTTCGTCTTCCTCCTCGTCTTCTGTCTCATCCCCTTCATATCCATACTCTTGGATTTCAACCTGGATTTGTTCCTTGACTTGTTCTTCCGCTTCATCCCCTACATCCCAGAACTCTTGATCTTCCTTTGTCTGGAGATCTTCGGGGTTTTCGACATCTTCATCGACATCTTCCCAGACCCCTTTCTCCTCGAGCTCTTTATAAAATTTCTCATCTGTGCTGTCTCGGTCCTTGAGAAAGAAGTTTGTGGCCTCTCGAGTGGCAATGTGACCCACTCCTCCGCCTCTGAAGCGCATGAAGAGATCACGGTCAACAAACCTGGCCGCATTCGAGTCAGTGGAGTTGCTTGTAAGGGTTGGGCCACACACCAGTCAACATAAAAGTAGTTGTCGTCCTCGTCCCCGTCCTCTTCGCGCCTTGCGAGGGGACTGGGACCAAGCCCATTGGTTGACCTGCCGCCCAAGAAGTCCGTGACAAGGTAGAGGGCACGGATGACCTGGGCCGGATCAACAAATCCAAAGGCTGGGAACCCGTCCTTTCTTTCGTCAATGAACCCCACCCGTAGCAGCCTCTTTGCCTTCCAGCCAACTGCACCATGTGTTTTACCAATGCCAAACCACCGAACAAATAGGAACTCCACCTCTTGCCGCTGACCATCTGACCCAGGAGTGTTGAAGATGACCTGGGCATGAAAGATTCCAAGAACTCGGGCATAGTTGTACGGATGGACCTTTGGGTCATCGTCGTGTGAGAGCATCAAGATGTCTGATGTGGTGCGAGGGTTGATGGAGTCTTGGGCTCGACGACGATTGTAGGTTGTATAGTTGACCCGAAGCACCTTGTGGCGATAGACCTTGTCGTTGACAATAATGACTTGGTTCAGCTCCTCAGGGGTATAATTCTTCTTTTCATCCTCATACGGCTCTCCTCGGTGCCGTGCAAGAAGGTGAGTCTTGAGTTTATTTACCCAATTCTAACAAGGACTCAGAGGAGATTGAGACAGGATCATGGTAAGGCTCACCTTTGCAGCTGGGTCATTCTTCGTTTCCTTGATCCACTTCCTGAGATTGAGCTGGTTGGGCGACTTGACTTGCTTTGACATGTAATGATGGATACTTGCAGAGATTTTTCCAGGCAGTTTCTCCGAGACAGAAAAGGGGAGCATCGCTGTTTGCTGGCCCGACTCTGCCCGTCGACGAGCAGTCTTCATTTGGTTGATTATCCTCTCTCTTCGTTGCTGTTTGGCAATGCCAGCTGTGTAAAGCAACCTGCCTTTGGGAGACCTAACCCAGTGTCGCTTTAGCCTAACATGTTCACGTTCGCCCTAATAATGCATTGTAGTCAGATATCAAATTGAAGAAAAGGCTGATGCTCACCGTTCATGTTGTCCAGCTGTCTGTAGTACCAGCATGGCGAATGAACTCAGTGTGATGACCCAGTGCATGTACCTTGTAGGTGAGCATGTTGAAATAGCGCTCCTTGGGACCTGAATCATCAACATCATCCTGGACTGCCTTGGCCTTTCCCTTTCCCTTCCTTCCCTTTTGTGCGGCTTGTGCACGTAGCCGCTTCTTGGATTCCGAAGGAAGTTCAACTGTCCTGAATGTCTCTGCCGATTCTTGAGCAAAGCGGCGCAGAAGGACCCCCAAGCGAAATGTTGATGCATCCAACTCAGCAAGCCTGCGGTCTGAATGAAGGCAAAGTTTGGCCAGGGCATGCCATGTTGCAAGCTCAAATAGCAGTTTCTGGATGTGCCGATTATAGTTTAAGGGTGTCTTCTTTCCAGGACGCTCTAGCTTGGACGGAAAAAGACCGTCAAATGCTGGAATTGCAAGCTGTAGAGTAATGTCAGATTCAGAATATAGTCAACATAACAGCTGTCAATCGTGCCTGAAGTAGATCCTCATAGTCTCGTGCAGCTAAACGCTTCATCTCTGATGGTGCTGACTAGTGATCACCACGGGTTGGGAAAACCGCGCGGGTTGGCGGGTTTACCCCGGTGCGGGTCGGGTACGGGTTACCGGATGGACACCCCATCAAAAAACCGGACCCCGGGTGCGGGTTTGGCCCCAAAGGGAAGGAGCCCAGTGCTGCAATCTTGCGAGAGCTCTATCTTCCGTGAAAGGCGCCCGATAGCCCTGATCTTACCGGTGTTGGGGAGCTGGCGCTCTCACCTTTCGAACGATACCTTATGCGTCGCAAACAGGCAACAGGGAGGTACCCGGCGCCAGGGATACATTCCTGTTTCTGCCACATGAGCTGGCACATGTGCTGAAGGTACCTGTTACTTGTTATGGAAGGGGCCTATATCAAATGCTAGCTATGAGCAGCCTCTACAATACGTACAAAACGGCTTCCCAATCGAGCAAGCTCTTGGAGAACCATTGTGCTTTGAGTTTGGGAACTATCAGGAGGACATCAATCATTGATAGCGTTGTGGTGGGCCTGAATCAGCTCGCGTTTGGGAGATAAGGATATGGATTTGAAGCCCTGATAAAGGCGGTTTGGATGCACTCACCTGCGTAGCTGACGGCGAAAGTAGTGGCCGAGGAATCGTGTTTGAGCTGGGACACCCCAAGCAGCATTGCGCGCCTGTTACTGACTCAATTGCAACATTTGGCACGTCGAATTGTAGCCCTCGTTCACGACTCCTCAACGCATATTTAATCGTTGCGAAAGGCGGACGCGTTCTCTCAACAAACCCGTAACAAACCCTGGGGTTTGACCCGTACCCGCCAAACCCGCCTTCCAACCCTAACCCAGTCCCGGTGCGGGTTTAGGCCGCGGTGCGGGTACGGGTTGAGCTCCCGACACCCGGGGTTTACCCGTGGTGATCACTAGTGCTGACTCGATCTTCCTAATGACATCTCGGCCAAAGGATGGCATTGATCGATATCTGTGCAAGTTGTTGGATTTAAGTACAGATGCCCGAGCAGCTGAACTTTACTTACCGCCGGTTGAGCTCAATAACCTTGTCTTCGCCGAGGCAATGAAGGATCCTAACAAGATGAATGAAAACAGACTTCCAAACTCCAAGCTCAAACTCATGCAAAATATCGGGAGCAAAGATCTCATAGAAATTGACTCCCGAATCTGACAGGCGAATCGAGAAGGCACTCTGAAATACATCAGCGTGGATTCGTTGGCTCAAATAGAAGCCAGCACGTACCCGAGTTGGATTGAGAGACTTTGGTCCCAGATGATCCTTATTGAGAGTTTTGCTTCCAAGCGAGACACCCTTCAGGTAGACCTTGTCTCGAGCAGCAAGAATGGTGCGCCGAGTCGGGACATCATCCACTCTTGCAAATCGTATGCGGTTCCGGCGGTCACTGGTTGTGCCGAGAAGGTAGATTTTGGACTTGGGAATCAAGCATCTTGGGCATGGGCATGCTGCGAGAAACTTTAGACATGTGAGCAACATCCTATAGGATAACTGAGAGTTAGTAAGGGAAGGAACATGAACGATGGCGCATACTTCTCAGGGTAATCATTGGAAGATGTAATGAAGCGAGGAAATCCCTGGCGCAGGACACCGTCCTATTCACACTCAATTTGCATGCCATGTTTATAAGCTTCCATAAAGTCAGAGTCCATGAGGAAAAGCCAGAGCTCATGAACAAGCTCTCGCTTGAGGTGACGAAGCACATCACCAGATGGCGCTTTTCCGAATTTATCTGTATACCACTCCTTGATTGTTTCGAGAAGCTGGGGAGCACTTAGTTATTGACCTGTCCAAAGAAATTTGCTCACCTTGGGAATGTATGCCAGATGATGAGCTGACATACTCTTCGGCTTTGAACGAATGTCCTTCGATAGGTTTCCAATATAGATGTAGATGGGCCAAAGTGTGGCGTCACCGAATTGCGCCAGACAGGTTGCATCTGACCAGATCATGATGACGATTACAAGGGGCTCGAGTGTGCAACCATCCGCCTTCATGATCTCCCGGATTTCTCTCTCAGCCTTGAGGTATGCCTCTGATGAGTAGATTTCTGAGTAGAGCTGCTCAGGGGGATGGTCAGGTGACGGCTGCCAGAACTCCTTGAAAGGAGCGACATGAAAATATTCTGCAGCTGGTTCGCAGAAGGCCGATTGAATAAGCTCTGTCAGCTTCCTATAAACCACTCCTTCGACTGTGAACTGTTCTGCTGCTTCGATAGAGGGGGTCCCCCTAGCTGGAGAGGGAACAGCAATTGATATCGAGCCTTTCTGCCATTGATCTTGAACAGGGAAGTGATTCAACGGATCGTTGGCGAGGTTATCGACGTGTCGGAGCTCCTTGTCAAGGTCAAACCCTTGCAGATGCTCCTTTCGAAATTCGGGATGGAGGATGACGTCCTTCACTAGGCTTTGGCCAGCAGCCTTGGATAGGACCGTGGATTCCCGGGTGTTGTACCATTGCATGAAAAGATCAATGGAAGCGTTCCGGAAGGCATAAGGAACCGGATCGACGAGACGAGGGTTGGACTCGGGCTGAGATGACTCCAAGTTAGGGCCATCTGCAACCAGAGAGATATCAAAGAGTTGGTCAGGGCTGTGAGATGGGCACCCAAATTCGTACACGCGATACACGCCAAATTTATCGGGCTTCGTTTGAAATGGCACAGAGGTTTCCGTGTAGCCATCTGCAGGCGCAAGTGGATCTTCGGCTGGGAGGCCGGCTTGATCGATGTAGGTTCTGGTGCGACGGGGACGTTCTAAGCCGGCTCCCTCCTTAGAAATCTCAGTTTCAATCAACTGGGATTGGCCCACATTACAGCTTACCATATTGTCGTTTGCCAAACCCTGCATCCCTTCCCCCCTTGCATCTCCTTCCTGATCACTGTCCGAGCTTGCCTCATCCTCAGACGACAAGTCAAAGTGCACAGCCCTTCGGGGTCGCTTGTGGGGAGGACTCCTTTCTGAGATGTCTTGTGTCCCAGACTGCTCAGCACCTGGAGAATTCATTCGAGCATCCTTGGACGAGTCGGAGCTTTCTTCAGATGAATACCGGGTATATTGTCCAGAAGTAGAAGGTGCTGATGTTGACTCTGGGATAGGCCGCAAAGGACACTGATGCTGATGTGCACTCAGAGAGCGTCCCCGTTCATAAGACTTTTTGCAGTAGATGCAGCGACCCTGGGCTGACATGGAGATTTGAGATAAAGAACGCAGGCGACGTAGAAGCGATGATATCGATTGAATATCAAGAGGATCTGATTTCTATCAACACTGGTCTAGACTCGCAAGAACAATCAGTTATAACCTTTCACTTCTATGTCTAAAGATATCGCAGACTCAATTGAGACTCAATACGGAAACGGCGCCATCAAAAAAAGTTTCCCGCCATCATTACAAGTCGCGTCGCGACTTTGGGCTCATCAACATTTCTTTCCTTCCCTCCACCACCACCCGCTCACCGCGATGCCGAGGCGCTCTCGAAAGGCTGTTGGAACGACGCCAGACCATCCTGACCATCCCAACAAGGCTGAGCATGTCAAGGCTCTTGCTGCTGCAGTCGAAGTTGCGCCTTGGGGCGGGTGGCAGTGAGTCGATCTTCAGCAACGATGACGGCAGCGCCGGGCTCAATAGCTTATCTTGACCAGGAAAGTCGACATCCTCAGCTACTACATTGTGGCGGCTCGCGGCATTCTCTTCCTTGTTCACTTGTTTCTCAACGTCGAGGTCGTTCTTCGGGCCAAGTTGGCCCCATGGATCAAGGAGTAAGCCCGCCTAGCGCCTTTTGCCCAACAAATGTCAGTACTCACCACGATTCAAGGAGCACAACACAAGAAAAGGCTGATTTCGAAGCAATCGCGGCGATAATGCCTGGCGAGTTTAAGAAGGTGCTCCGGATGCTGTATGACCTGAAGCCTGCGGTATGCGAGCGGTTCATTGACAAGGTGCGTTCTCTTTCCCGCCATTATCATTTTTGACAGTAGAGACTGACCCGCCGCTCAGCTCGCCAAGACTGCATACGACCAGCGCAGCCACGACTTTAGCAAGTTCAAGAAAGTCTTTACAACGTACCTCGACAAGCTCACTGGTACCTATGAACCTCTTACTGCCCATTCTGACTACGCCCTTCGGGGGTTCAAGAGTCGGCAGTGCACGATAGCTCTGGCTCCCATCGAAGATCAAAAGAAGTTCCGTAAGAAGCCTGAGTAAGTTTATCTGACCACGATCCATTCAGCATGGCTAACGGCGAGTTAGTGACTATATGCAGGACATTGATAACGGCGACATTGAGATCACCCACGAGTCGTTCCCCAGTTTCCTTTGGCATTATCAGAAAAAGGATCTCGACTACCAGAATCTTGATCTGACGATGTTCGAATCCCCTTTGCTCGCGAAGGTATGCTTCCCCTTGACGTCAGGCATTCTGGATAATCACTGCGCTTTCTTAGGTTGCTCGATGGCATATCACGGGTCCTTCCACCGCAAATGGTGGTGCACGAGAGTCGAAGCGACCTTCTCGTGCCCAGCTGAGTGGGGTTACAGCACCGACCATCCCGCTCATCGGATATTGGTCAATCATGGTGCGTTTCACATCCACTTTACACTCGCATTAACCGAGATCGAGGCTGCTCTTCAGCTTCATTATGCGGCTAATCCAATGAAGGAGTGGGCGGTCGAGTGGGGCGATATCGACTATGAGGGGCTCTACGAAAACATTGTCTCCATGCTCCGCAGGGACGGTGATATGTGGAAACGAGTGGCCGCGTGGTTCTTGAAGTACGTCTCATAGGCATCGGCGATCGCTTCCTACTGACACACTTCAGGGAGGTTCCGGGTCTTCAAGACAGTCGTACAAGGAAGAGAAACGCGAAAAAGGTCAAGAGATACGATGGCCCCCAAAGGGACCCTGTGAGCGAGATCTTGAAGCAGAAGGAGCGTCGCCTCCTCAAGGAGCAAGGTGGTAAGTACTATCAACTTCGCTCTATCAACGTTCGGAATCCTAATCGCTGCCTTGATAGCAGCGTCAAAGGCCACCGGGGAACGGTCTACGGGGTCGAAGCCTACTCCTGGTTCGAAGCCTGTTCAGAAGCTCCCTGCCAAGCAGGCTGCAACGAAGACTTCTTCGTCAGGCAAGGCCAGTAGTTCCAAGGATATCGCCCAAATGACTCGGGATCAGAAGCCAGTACGACGTTCTTCTGCCGTCTGATATGACATGCGGCTACTAACCTGTGTGGAGGCGACGGCTGACTTCATGGCTGACGAGGTATCAGACTCGGAGGATGGTACGTTCCCTCCCCTCGTTTACCTCTAGCCAATACTCAAACATTATCTCGAGAACATGACCTTGGGGCGGCTTTTCACATGCGCTCCTACAACTCGGGCGACGACGAAGACGAAGAAGAAGCAGAAGAAGGCGACACTGGCACTCAACATCTCGTCGTGTACAGTGGCGACAACGGCGAGAGCGATACGGAAGAGCTGAGAGGACACGATCGAGTAAGGGCCATCCCGTTTACCTGCAGTCCTTCTACTTACTGCAACTATTGCTCTTTCCAGCCAAAGAAGACCAACAAGAGATCGTCTGATGGGAGCGGAGAAGACGCTGAACGATCTCCCAAACGTGCCAAGGTATGCAGCCGTTATCACTGTGGACCTATGCTCACCATTCTTCACAGAAGAGCCGCGACGAGAACCAGGCGTCACCTGGTGCAGGCAGTCCTCAACATACGCCAAAGAAGAAGCGCAAAGATTCAGCCCTTCAGCAAATCTCCAATCGTTCTCCTCCTACGCCTGAAGCAACCCAGAAGCCTGCCAAGCGCCGAAAGAAGAAGACTCCTCCTCCTCCCTCCTCTCGCCAGACCCGTAGCCAGAGTGTTCTTTCGTGTACGCCTTCCGGCCCATCTGCTTTGACGTTGCTCACTACAATCACTGATCTCAGTTCCAGACGCCTAACACTTTCAATCTTGTGCCATGAGCTCGGACACATTCTCGAACACCTGTACTTGTATCCCCTTTGCAACTGTCTCCTTCTTTTCCCTTTCGTTTGCTCTCTGCCACCCATCGTTTCGCTTCCATTGCATTTGTTCGCTTTTCTGCATGAACCACTATCACTTGTACAGTACTCATGGCTTCCCGACCCCATTTCACCTTTGTACCATAGTCAAGCTCTATAATGTTGATAGCTAATTTGGATTGAAAAAAACCTCATTAGAACGGACAAATGAAAAGCTGAGACGTCCACAGGGTAATACAAATCTATTCTCTTCATTGGATGCATGTAGATCTACACCCTCCATAACTTATAGGTAGATCTGGGCATTAGCTATAGTAGTATGTAGATCTATAAACGGCTAATAGATCCAAACACAGTCGTAGATCTATGTATGTCTATCATGTCGGCTAGATCTGGCTAAACCTATCAATTCTTCGTAGTTCTGACGTCTCTGTTGGACACTGTAGATCTGCACCGTCTATTGGGCACAAGCGCAGTCCCGATTCTACCTACATCTATTAGCCGCGACTAGTTCCACATAGACGGGTCAGGTCTACATAGCTGACCACAGTTCTACTAGTCGCCTTTTTTACGATGAGTGACATGGGATTGTGATTTGTGGCGAGCTGGCACCATAAATCAAATCAGCGAGCAGCGATCTTTCGTAGGGCGATAGGATTCACCCATCCCAAAGCCTCCAAAGCCTCACAACGCACATCGTGCTGGAGAGAGTAGGGCTTTGTTCTAGCTTCCTTCGGATGCCGACGACATGCTGATCGACACCGTCTCAGCTTATTCTCGTCCATCACGTTTCCCTTGTCGATCTGCGGGATGGAAAACCAGCTGCGCCTTGCTGGTCTTTCTGTACTGTCGAGATCGAAGCCTCTACACCTATCCTTTGCCTTCAGTATCAAGGGTCTGCAAGCAAGGTTGACCATGGGGCACGCAGAAACTGAGAAACCAGTTGCGGGCCATGATGTTAGAGTAATAGCACTCGGGAGCTGGGCTTCCACGCCAAAGAAGCGAAAGAGACATTCCAAACAATGGTCAGGTGCTGTGGGAGCTTCGTCCCACGGGTGTATGGTAGAACGAAACCAAACTGCTGGCTGCCGCATCTTTTCGAGAGAGTATCGTCCTCTGGCCTTGTTAAAGTAGACGGTTAAATCATTGATATTCGGCAATTCATTCGATAGAGAGTTACACGTCGAGAGCTGGGTGGTGAACGTAGTCTACTTCCGCTGTAGCAAAAGTGAAAGAGGGGATATGGACGGTCAATCTGACGCGCACGGCCTGACTCCCGATGTTTGACTGGCATGACAAACAGGACGCTTATGAAGTCGATAAGCGACCGCGATCGAAGGGAAGTGAAGGTGCTCACTGATTGCAAAAATCTCCATCACATCGTGCCCAATACAGTCCCACATAGGTGTCCCCCAGTCCTCCCATTCCGAGACCGTCGCCTGAAGAGACCTGCGGAACGGGGAGAAGCTGGCCGAGTCCACATCCTTCCCAGCGGCATTAAATAGTTCTTGATTGATTTGAAGCAATTGGAGGAGTGCCGTCGGACGTAAATGGTAGAGAATGGGATGCCATGCATGTCATGACCTGTGGACCTCGTCAGAAAGTGCAGGTATGCGTTCAGCAGTTGGTGTTCGAACCGCTGAGATGCCTGTCGGGTTGCCGTGACCTATTGATTCAGCCAAAGGGATGGAAGAGTCCACACTGACATGAGGCGAGTCGTATCTAGAACATAGTTTGAAGCATGGCAATTGAGAAAGGTAGGTGTCACATGGGTGGCAAGAAGAGTAGAGGCGCCAGAAGAAGGCTCTAACCCAACCGCGTCATTCTTCGTCTCACGCCCCTATCTTTCGCGGGTTGCTTCGAACCACCACCATTGCTCTACAATGCCCCTCCTGACTAAATACGTACAGTCGCGCAGCTTCACGCGTCTTTGGCACACAGAGACCTCTGTGCGCTGCTTTATCGCTCTCAACAGCAAAAGCCGAGCTCCCAGCGCCTCTGGACATGAAGTCAATGACGAGCTGTCGCACCTCCCCATTTCGGCTGGTTTCCTTCCATGGCTTTCAGTTTACATGATGGAGAGTCTTGGAGACACTTTAGTGCGTTCTTCCCGAGCTTCAGCAATCTACGTGCTAAGTATTCACGCCAAGACCACCATACTGCGCAGGGCTTGCGACGATGGCCATTCGGCGTTTGGAAGGCCGTGAGCAACCCAGACCAAACTGGAGCCCGAAACTGGTGGTTTTGACCATACGTGCCAAAGCGTTCTTGATGGAGGCAACACAAGGCACCTCTCGAAACAATCACCTTCAAACCGCACCGCTCCCTTCATGTCACCGCCCTTTTCACCCAGGAAATCCAACCTCGACGTCAATGCGAGCTGGGAGCCTGTCCATCGTTCACCCGCGGAAATGTCCGCAGACCAGGCCCATTGGCCATTCCCTGTCACTCAACGCCTGCACAAGAGGGCTCCGTCGAGAGGGACTGTCCACTATATCGCGATCGACACTCCCGGCTGCATAGGGATTTTTCCCTAGGCATCGCAACTGCGTCTCTTCCTTCGTAGCGTCAAGCTCCTACTCAGACAATCGACCAAGATCGTCACGGATCCGGACAGAGATCTAGCACGAGCAAACGCAGCGTACGGACTCGAAATTTCCGCCACATCAAGTCGTTGAAGAGCTCCAGATACCTCCCAGACATCAAGAGCGGCCACAAGATCACTCTCTCCTTGATGGACGATTGACCAATCGACGCTACCGATGCTACTCTCCCCATCGAGAGCTTGCAACATCCTTTGGCGATCCTAGAGGTGCTGACATGCACAATGGATTTTCCACCATTGATTTTTGAGGTCTTTCCCTCTTCTTCAGCCAGTACTCGAAGGTCTATCCTACGCTGAAGGCTGCCATACTTCGTACTCGACCCAGATACGACCTGAAGCCGACCTCGCGAGTGATACGTTGTCCAACTTGAGGACTGAAGACACGATTCCCGTCTACCACCCACGGATGACCTCAGCCGCACCTAACCTCACTATTTGACACGATCGTCAAACGGAATGCCTCACCTCCGGAATCTACTCGAACAGTTCTCGGCTCTCGTAACTCCTTCCTGGATCCATCCCCTCCAGCTTGCGACGGCGTGCGGACATATTCAGTTCTGCGCTGGTTGGTATGCTCAGGATCAGGTGTCCCAACTTTTTCAGGCCCAAATTGGAAACAGAGGTGGTCGAGTGAAACAGGGTACGAAGAAGGAACACCCGGATCATTTATTCCAATTCACTTGTCAAAGTCAACGTAGACATTTGTGAGGAACTCAATATACCTTTGTCTCTCTCTTCCTGCCACTAGGCTGTTTATTCAGATTTCAGACCTTCTTGATTCGATAAGGCGCTTTGCTCAGTGAAGGTAGGTCAAAACGTCGTGATCGACGTTGAAGATCAACCAAAGGTGCTCATACACCATCCGGTACAAGTTTCCAATGAACAACGGTTATGATATCGTTGTTGCCTCTTATTAGACGCCCACGCGAGGCTGGCGTGGAGCGGATGATCATGTCAATCGAATCTCGGAAACAACTAGATTTCGCCGAGGCTACATGGGATCTATTGGAGTCAATACAAAGTTCCTGCAGTGCACTGACAAACAGCCTCAAGCACCATACTACCCGAGCAGAGTTTTGGTTTTCGGTCGAACATCGTCAAAGATTCGCGCATGCCCACAGAGTCTTCCCGAGGTCGTTGACAGTGGGGTTTGACAATAAACTTCGAGCCATCGAACTGCACATGCTGTGCACATCTCTGGTGGCGACGTTGAGGTCGAGTTGTCCGCCGATGACTTCGACGCATCGCAGCACTCCGTGGTAATGCTCGAGCAGAGAGGGCCTCGACTGGACGAGGGCGACGCAGCGTGTTTGCACTCCACTTGCCGCAGAGGGAAACTGCATGGGGTGCGCGCTTGCCTCGTTCCGGTGTAGCACAGGGAATGCAGGTGAGAAGATGGTTGATGAGCTTGCTTAGGGCTCGCTCGGAACGGAGGTGCCCTTGGTTGACGTTGGAGGGCTGGAGTCGTCTGCCAACGGCATTGCTTCAGCTGGTTGAGGATCTGACCCCGAAACTTGCATGGTCCTCATCGAATGCAGAGATTGTGCTAGCGGTGTCCTCGTTTGAAGAATGGACTGCGTCTGCGGAGCGCTTCCTCGAGCTTGGAGGTTCCGCGTTCCCTAGGATTGGGGAATGCATTTCTGCGCTTGTTTAGCGAGTCGGAGATAGGTGGAGGTCGACAATTGGGCTGGACGGAAGGCTGGCGCTGAGCACCTCGGATAGCAGGGTTGGACCTGCAGAGACGGTGAGAGGCCCTGACAGAGCCATGTCTTTATTCCCGAGAATATTAGATGGCGAGATCGGCCGCTGTTCATCTGGAGCAGGGACTGTACCGGCGAAGCGAGCTGGCGGGATTGTGTGCGTTTCAACGGGTTGGTTGCCTGTACCCTGGGGCAGTCTCCATGGCCTTGAATGAGGCTTGTTCGTATATCTGACGCGTCCTCAGTCCATCTGGCCACTGGCGAGCACGAGAATCCCGGATGATCCAGTTCAGTAAGTGGATAGGGGAATTCGAAGAAACATTACTCACCCGTTCGTCGAAAACACGCGAAGAGGGGAAACCACCGGCTGCCGAACAAAGGGGTCTAGGAGGAAGGAGAGGTTGAGTGCCAAAAGTTGCCCTGGTATCGTAGGTATTGAACGTTGAACCGTGGGCACCACGGGAAGGGTATGAGGGCGGAAACCAGGCTAGACGCTGGTGGCTGCATTTAGCCGTCTGTAGCAATGGCGTACGCTCTTGAAGGAGATGAATGGCGTTTTTGATACAACCCCGACAGGTGCTGAAAGCATTCCTGACGAAACCATGCAGGATTCGCCACCGCATCCACCCCTCCACCAAGTTGACTGGATGACCGCGAGTCAGGCAGGGAGAGAGTGCAGTTCGACAATGGGCTCCTGCAGACCACTCGACGCCTAGCCTTCTCCGCACCTGTTCCTCGCAGCCACTGAAGCTCGTTTGTAAACCACTATGCATCCAATCGCCGTCGAAGCCAACGGCGTCGCCTCTGGACTTGGATGGTGGGCACGCAAAGTGCTTGTTACCCGCTTCTAGGTCCTCTGCTGAGTGCGGGCTTCTGGCGGTTGTTCACCCATTGCGTGGGCCCTGCGATGCCGAAGGTAGCGTAGGAGAGAAGGGAGTTGGGAGTCGTCGAGATATTGGGTTTGAAAACAGAGCAGTGCGTGCATTTCAAGAGTGTAGCTCTGTGGGAACAGGTTAGAGAAAGACTGAATTTGGATGTAAATGAAGATAGATACTCACGTATTGCAGCATCTTGCAACCCCGTCTGTGCTCCACTGCGATCCTCTCGTTCAGTGTCGGTATTGGTTCGGAGAGCGATCAGAGATGTGTCAAAGTATTGCAAAGATGGACATAAGTGTTGTCATCCAGGTCATATCTCGTCGAAGACTGGCGTAGCAAGCATGAGCCAAGACGGAGAGAAGCAAGGAGGATGAATTGGCACCAGGGCAAGTCCTAACCCAACCGCGTCATGCAAGTCTCACGCCCCTGTCTTTCTTGCGTTGCTTTGAACCACCACCATCGTTCTACAGTGCCCCTCCTCGCCAAATACCTATAGCTGCTCAGATTTACGTGTCTTTGACGCACAGGCTCCTTTTTGAAGCCCTCTATTGCTCTCAGCACCAAAAAGCGAAATGTCAGCGCCTCTAGATATCAAGCCAACCACGGCCCACCCTCTTCTTCGGATCGTCCCTGTAACCCTCGAACTCTGCCTTGCGACATCGGTTTTCAACTGAAGTACATATCACTCAGACACCTTCATTTTGAGGCCAGCGCCTACCCTAGGCCTCCCAGTGCTTCCAGTCAAATATGCCCGCTGATCGCCGATCGAGGAGAGCCTGAGGAGCAGCACAACCTCTTGCGCACGAATAGGCTGAATCATGATCCTAGGATGGATAGGGTTCAGCTTTGTTACCGCTTTGTTTCGTGGCTTCTCATTGACGCGACGGAAACGCCTTGGTATGTTCTCCCGGGCCGTCGACAATGTACGCGCTAAGCATGCATCTCCCAGCACCACAAGAAGATGGTGTTGGGCTGCCTTGAAACCATTCCCGGTTGATGCTCGGAAGGCCATGAATTCCGCTCATGGCTTTGAACCCCACGTCGGGAAGAAGCAAGACGGCCCAAGCCTTCTCAGTGGACGCGACACGAAAAAGTGCCCTACTCATCTCTTCCAACATCCACTTCCGCCAGCTATTGCACCATTCGTGTCATAACCCTTCTCACCCATGCCTTCTTGTCTCAGCGTCGACCCAACGTGGTGCATTGGGCGCTTTCTCGTTCTCTTTCACGGATTGGGTGCACAACATCCGGGCTCCAGAGAACGAAACCCTGGTGCATATCACGATGGACACTCTAACCTGGGTAGCTGGAGCCTGGAGGGTCTTAGTCCCAAGGATGACGACGCCTTGCCTCCTTTGGTGTTGAATTCACGCTACGACAGTCATCCAACGTCGTCACGGATCCAGATACGGTCTGTAGTCAGATCCACTCAAGATCTCTGCGAAACCGAATCCTTGAAAAGCCCCCCGGCTTCAAGATCAGCCACAGTTTTACCCTCTGGCTCTCCTGGCTGGACGATCGACTAATGGAGGCCACGACTGCCCTCGTTGGCGTATTCCTTAACGACCCCAGAGACATCGACCTAAACCATGGTCTCTCCGACGCTCAACGGCTTCCCCTCCCCTTCAGCCTGTAACCGAACGTCTATCATCCTTCTTCGGCAGTCACGATACTTCGTTCTTTGCTCAGATGTGATGGTCCAGAGCCAACCTTGCGACGGATATGCCTCCCAGCTTAACATTGTACTGCCCACTCGACGGCAGGATTCGATAATCTCGACCACTCCTCAACCCACCAGCTTATACAAGCGTCAAATAGACATCTCACCTTCGAGATTCACTCAGCCACTTCTCGCTTCTGAGCCATTTAACATGCTTGTGACGAGTCTCCTAAACTCCCCAGGCTCGGGCTGGTTGTAGAGGTACCTGCGACGAGGGAGAAGTGCCGACGAACCACCTGAGTCACTTCGTGCTTCACGACGATCCCAAATTACCTGTACATGTCAACGTAGGCACTCGCAGGAGTTTAGGGATGGTCTCTCTTCCTGAAAGTACACACAATTCAAGTGCTTCCACTGATCTTGACGCGGCCTTTGGCTACTTGATCCGCAACTTCAGCAACGACGATCAGCATGTTGTCCTTAATTTGACCCATCCTCACGCCATAAGTCGCGACCAGGTGTCATGGGCTCAGGATCGAGTAAGGAACTCAATGTGGGCGCGGGCGAGGAATGGTTTGCACATGAAGAGGACGTCATAGTTCAATACAAATATGACAAGTGAATAAGGATGCATACACGATTCCAAAAGGACCCTAAGCTCGATTCAAGAACTCCTCGAGGAGGGAGAGGATGCGACCGCATGACTCCCCGGGCTCGTCCACGTAGCAAGCATCTGCGATGCTTGCTACTTCTTCCAATTCGCTGTCACCAAACTCGATCGAGGGGTGGGTAAGGAGTAGCCTCACTATATTTTCCCAGCCTTGCTCCACTGCTTGGCTCAAGGGACTGTCTCCAACCCTGGGAATCAGGTTAACATTGATCTGGGGGTGGGACAAAAGAAGTTTAACAATTCCTTCATGCCCAAAAGAGAATGCTACGTCCAGAGCTGTCCGCTTGATCAAGTTTGTCGCGTTAACATCAATATCGGGATGAGAAAGCAAGAGTGTAGCCACATCTTCATGGCCTTCTTCCGAAGCCCAGGTCAAAGCAGTGTTACCATCCCAGTCCCTCCCACGGATATTGACATCAATATGGGAACAAGAGAGGAGGAGTGCCACTGTGCCTTTGTGGCCCCCCTTTGAGCTCAAATTCAATGCTGTATTGAGATCCAGTGCATTGAGGTTATTGAGATCAGGGCAAGCAAGCAGCAGACGAGTTGCCCGCTCGTGTCCAAGGCCTGCCGCAATTATCAACGCAGTTGAATCCCAATCATCCCGCGCGTCGAGCGATATGTCCGCCAGATGCAGCAGCTCATTCACTACGCCGTCATGTCCTTGCATACACGCCAGGTGCAATGCTGTTGCTTTTTGCTCTGCAGTGTGTTGGTTCGGATTACGCAGGGCGTCGGAGCCTGCAAATGCGATCGGAAGGTTGAAATAGGTGACGAAGTGAAGAGGGCTCAGCATATGGAGCAAAGCGGACCATCCATATAGCCATTGGTTTATAACCGGAAATGCATGACAATTTTGAGCAAATTCGGTCAGTCGGCCTGCAGCGAGTGGATCGGCCAGCGATTTCTGGGCATGAGTAGACCAAGAGTTGTAGGCGTATTCGAGCAGAGGTTCAGCCTGTAAGAATTCTTTGAGCTCATAGTAATCTGCGAGGGCCGTGGACTGGAAGCCATGCTCGGTGAGTTGAGCCAAGCAGACGGCGGAAATGAGTGTATGAGGTTGAGGAATTGTTTCGGTGACAAGTCGCTCCATGCAGTCTTTGGCAGTATAGTCTGAAAGTTATGTCAGCAGTGGTTGAAGGAATACACGGAGAAAGCAACAACCACGTACGGACAAGCCGAACCAGCTGAGTCTTCTCTTCCACGTCCACCAGTCCGTGACAGAGTCCAATCAGAACATCTTCCTGAACGAGACGATCCGGCACAAACTTGTGCGTGTCTGGACAGGTAGCCACGGCCCGCTGTAACTCCTGTATAGTCAACGATCTTGTCGCATGTATGACCCATGTAAGGGTGTTCCTCGCCAACAAGGACTTGCTTGGTACCTGGGCAAGGATCCGTTGCCACGTCTGAAGATACAAATCCTCGATGTCGGTGGGAAACGCTGCGAGCGTCTGTTCCACCTCATAAACACTCGTGCATTCGCGAAGGGCAGACAATTGAAGCGAGGCATGCAGGAACCTACTGCACCATTAGCCAGGCACCGTGGTAGGATTAGCTTTGACATCACGTACATCCCCCCACATTTCTGTATGACTGAAGCCACGATCTTGTTGTGCAACGACTGATCTGCCTTTTGGAGGATGCCGCGAAGCTCTGCGCTACGGGAGATCTCCTGATTAATGTGCAGAGTAATGTCGTCATTGTGAGCGACGATCGGGAAGCGGTGAGCGCTCGGAAAGTGGGCTTCCAACGTCTTCAGCGGCCTTGAGGTTATGAAAAGTTTGACGTTAAGCGACGCAAGCTTTTCAAGGAGCTCGAGCTGGATCTTGGGAGGCGCTTCGTCCAGGGCGTCCAAAGCGTAGACCGTAATGGCCATCAACCCTACAAATTGTCGCAGTAAAGCGAGCAGCTCCTCTTCCGACGGCTGCGTCTTCTCGCGGATGTGCCTGGCATACACCGCATCAAAGTGGGATACGCAGTGTGGATGACGCTCGATGGTCTGCTTGACAAGGGTTTCCAAGCACCCTCGAACAGTGAACTCGGCGTGATCACTGTATCGAAAGTAGATGTAGCAGATGCAGACGAGGGATGATGATGCCCTCGCGTATTCTTCGAGAATGTTGATGACGATCGAACTGGATCTGTACGTGAGTGACTAGCAACAGGTGACACCAAGGAGAAGAGAAGCCCGCACGTCAGTATCGTTTTCCCTGCGCCTGCTGTGAAAAGATGTGAATCTCTAGAAAAGGGAGGGTCAATAGAGTAGACTCACGCATTCCGAAACCCCACAGAATCATAAGGAACCACTCAGGATTCAGCCACAACCAGAATATCTCCCATCGCCGTACCCATGACCCAGTTCCTTGAGTTGCTCTGCTCGAATTGGCAATATGGATACCGCGAAGGTTTGGAACAGAGTCCAATACCGACGGTCCCACGGTATGCCCAGCATGATAATGCACGGTATGATGAACATCCCCGCCGGCTAGAGTGAGATTCCCGCCAGTAAGGTTCACACCATGCACATTTTGACTGAGCACGGCTGTTCCAGGGGACGCCCCGACGCCTACGATAGAGAAAGCAAGGGTGGGTGACCACGCGGAATACCTTCCAGTAAAAGACGAACCTCGAGAACCAGTAACAATCATTCCACCATCCCTCTCCTACTCATGCCATTAGCCGAGACCCTTACAGAACTAAGTTTGAAGGCTCACCATCTTGGAGAGGAACAAGGCAAAGGCGAGAGCTGTGGTCAAAAGCAGCAATCGATGGCGAATATAAAACGGCTCAAATGGCGGTGCACGCTTTGGCTGTGACCACGTGAAGCAGTACAATTATAGGTACTGCGCTGAACAGCACGACTGAATTGACCACTTCGCCCGCATTGCCATCAAGCACACGAGGTTTCGCCGACGACAGAAGGGGCTTGTGGGTGGTACTATACCCGGCCTGAGGATAACGGAAAACACGACAGCACTCGAGTAAGAACCTCAAGACGGTCATCGCGCTTTGTAAGAGCCGCTTACGAGCAGAACGAAGCGCCTACTATTCATTCAATTCAAGAAGACACTCAACCTGACTTCTTGGAACGGAAGAATGGGATAGACGACGCAAGGAGAAAGTGTGGGGGATCAGTTGGTCGGGTACTATTGCATTCTATACAACCTGACGAGGTAGCTAGTAAGTTATCTATGATATTGAAAGAGTTCTGGCTTTGTGGCACTCACGAGAAAGAGATACGAGCCCATTTCTCTAATTGCATGGACCCGGATAGAAATTTGGAGCCGAATGCGTGTGCATCCTGGGCAGCAGCAGTAGCAACTGAAAGGGACTGAGCAAATCCTGGGCAGTGGTGAGACCCACAAGACAACCTTCTTCCACCGTCATGATCCCCGTCAAAAGCTATGAAAGTTCCCGCAGAAACAGGAGTCTCGAGAGTGTGCCCGGTTGAGGTCACGGACGCCACTGTGATCGCGGAGACGGAGAAACTATCCAAGTATTAGCGTATTTCAAAGAACCGTTGAAGACAAGACAACTTACATCTGCTTGACGTTCCTGAGGACCTGATCCCTTGGTTTGGTATGGAGAGACGTTCTCGGAGTCACGAAATCTCCAAGGCAGGATGGCGGTTGACTCTTAATTCGCCTCAAGAGGAAAAGGAATATGAATCTAGATAGATATGCATACCCCGACAAGTAGTTGGAGGGTATATGTGACTTGACGCTGCGTGATGACTACGGCGCAAGTTTCTCGAGGACAGTCGGATCTCCTTGGGGCCTGCACCATGTGAGGGCGTCATGTGCGGGAAGGTGGGACTAGGTGATGGTGGCCACATCACTGTCGTCGCAAAGAAAAGACAGTGGGGCTGGTGTTGAGCAATCCCGTCGAAATATGCTTGCGGCGTTGATATAATGCGTCTGATATATCTGCTGATCATGAAGTGACCGCAGATGGAGCAAACATAGACGGACGAGCCCGACGCTCTCGCGTTTGCTCTGCATTGCAGGACTGGTATATCATGGTGAAAACTGCATAGATCAAAACACTACCGTCTTGGGAGGGGGATGAATGTGCTCACCCATCCTACGGTCTTCTCAAAGCAAGAACACGATCCTGCCCCAAGCATGTGCTAACACTCCCATTCCTACACCAGTGGGTCGCTCGCAGACTTGGTAGCGATTTAGAGAGCGATGAGAAATTCAAATTGGTCGAAGCCACGAAGTGGTGATGGGCCCAACGGATAACGTTGACATGTTTCTTTGCAGTGGACAGTGGAAAGTATCCAGAGTGGCATGATCTCCATGGTATGTCAGAAATTCAGTATATTTTGCTGTAGCTGAAGGTCAAACCTCTGTTCCTTCAGCCAGAAAGGAAATGGCGGAACGAATTGGTATGGGAACAGAACGCTCGAGTCTTTGATGCCATGGGAAGTCTCAAGGGTTGGGATCTTGAGGGGCAGGCTAGGCATCGAGACGGGCGAGCTGTGAGTGATGGTGCAGGCGTGGTGCAGGCGTAATCCAAGGCGGATGAAAGGCAGGAGAGGCGCCGGATAACCCCTAACCCAACCGCGTCATGCAAGGCACACGCCCCTGTGAGTCTGTCTTTCTGGGTTGCTTCGAACAACCACCGCCTTTCTACAGCGCCCCTCACCATCCGCTTTCAGTTGCACAGATACACGCGTCTTTCGACCCTGGCGTCCTTTTACAATCAGTACATCTCTGTCGGTACTCCAATCTGGACTCACAGCCCCCTGGGACGTAAAGTCAATGGCAGGCGGACAAGCCATCACATCCTCCCCGTTCCCGTGAGCCTCTGACCACTCTCTAAACATTGAACACTAGGACGGTATGTCCTCAATAAGCTAGGGTAGTATCTTTAGCAAGCTGAAATACACATTTCCCCAGATCAACTCCTTCTCGACGCCATCGCCTATCCTGGACAACCAACAGCTGCGAGCCAAATATGTCTCCCAACAGTCAAACGAATAGCGCCTGAGGAGAAGTGGAAGCTGAGAGCTCTAAATTGACCACTATGTGGGCTTTCGATGCAAGAAATTTGCCTGAGTCATGTTCGCGTTTCGTTAGCACAACGAAACTCACCGAGGTGTGTGTTCTCCTCGCCAGACCTCCAACGATCTACATTCAGAGCATTCATCCTTCACGATCAGAAGGCTCTGGTATTGAGCAGGACTTGCGGCAATAGCCAGTGGCTAGACTTCGATTCCAGGAAGAAGCACGGTGGCCGAAGCCTTGTTGAAGAAGGCGACGCAAGAAGTGCCACTCCTCATCTCTTCCAACGTCCCCTTCTACCTCCTACCGTACCATTGATGCCATCGACCATTCCATCCAGGTCATTCCAACCCTCGATGTCAACGGAGATTGGGAGCCCGTCCATCATATACCAGCGGAAACGGTCGCAGCCCAGGCTGGCTTTCCGTTCCCTTTCGCTCGATGCCCGCCCAGGAATTGGGCTCCATAGAAAGAGAGCCTCTTACATATCGCGATCGGCACTCCCTGCTACAACGATGGAGGATCTCTGCCTCTCACATCACAACCTCCTTGGGTGCGCCGAGCCCATGCTCCGCCAGTCAGTCAACCAACACCATCAGCGATCCAGACACACCGCTCCACTTACAACCTTTGGAATCCATTACCCTCACCAAAGAGCCTCAAGAGCTTCCATGGCTCCAAGATTGGGCGCAATTCAGGCCCTGTCTCTCCATGTTGGACGATGGACCGATGAGAGCTACTATTGCTCCCTCCGTCGAGACTACCAGCAGGCTCCTTTGGCGATACCAGGGATACCAAACCTACCTCATCAGCGTTCAAGCACTTTCCATCCCCTTCAGCTGTCGTCGACTGACTATTCCACGTCAACGGCAGCCATACATCCTTATTCACCTAAAGATGATCGCGAGCCGAGCTTGCGAATGATACATTTCTCAGCGGGTAGTTGGGCCAGCCATCCGAAGGCACGATCCCCGCCTACCACAGACGGATCGCACCTCATTCCACCAGTTCACGCGAGCCTTGAATGGACGTCTTACCCCCAGGATCTGCTCGAGGACTCATCAGATCTTTCCGCTCCTTCCTGAGTCTGTGCACCTCCAAAAATCGAGGTGGGAACTGGAAACGGACGTGATGGCGAGATCCAAGCTGCTTGACATGCACGCGATGAGGTGCCCCAGCCTTCTCAGGCTTGGTCTGGGTGTACAGGTGGCTGCAACGGGCGAGAGGTGGCGAGAAACCAACTGCATGCTTTCATGCTCTAGCAGGACCCCCAACTCCCTTGTCCATGTCAAAGTAGGCACCTGTAGGGAAGTGTGTATGCGTCCCTTTCTTCTCACAAGTACATCTACTTCATTTGCTCGAATTTAAGGCTGTATTGATTCAAGACGAGGCTTCATGAAGGGAGGTAGCTGAAGCAGACGGCGGCGTGGTATACAGTGGGGAGCCATGCTGAGATGATCTCAGGATGGCTATGGGTATTTGCAGCCTACCGCCGTAGTGAAGCGAGGCGTCCCTTGTAAACATCAAGCAGATGGGACACCAGGTCAACTTATCACAACGCTTAGGGGTGTGTTACCAATCAAGGCAGGGGTTTCCCAGGGAAAACGTCGAATGCTTGGCGCGCAACCCACCGCAGAAAGTGCCGGGTTCGGATATTCCGCCTCCGCTCACCAACGAGGCGGAATCGTCCTGAGGCGGACTGAGCCAAAACGGTTTGTGTAGCTATTACTTGAGCCCCAGGCAGCTCAGGAACGTTCCTCGATGTGAAAACCCAAGAAATTTTGTGAGGGAGCGCACAGCTCGCGAAATGCCTCCGAGTTGGCATTTGTTTGGCAAAGCCGTCCGCTAACCCCTATTCCTATCAATACGACAATATCCTTAGCGCAAATATCCAGAGGTGAGTGCTTCAGTATATAAGGCATCGTGCCTATTCACTTGTCTTTTTAAACCAATTCTAAGAGCACAAAGATCTGACGCAGTGTTGTGATAAGACCGCGGCATGCACACCTACTTTCCCCATACTACCCGCACTCGGTAGTTCTCGGTGTCGCGGAGAGCGGCGCTAGATACAATCTAATCAGCGGAGTCGTCGATCGGCAACGACGAAGGCGGAGGCGGCGATGACGGAGCGGAGAGGCTGAGCAGTGCGAGAGGCTCGACCAACAAGTAGTGAAACTACAAGTCAAGAGCAAGGGCGGAGAGAGAGGCTTAGAGCAGAGAGATGACGAGTTAAGGCGTTGTATTGACGAAGAGGTCAAACTGAGGAAATACAATGAGAACGAGCAGTCTTATATACCCTACAGTAGGTGCTGAGTCGTACTAAGTCAAAGGCCATGTGAGTCGTGCTGACAGAGATAAACAAGGAAGCTGCGCAAGGCAGCGCGAAGGATAAGTAATCGTATCAGCCATAACAAATAGAAGTGAGTTGGGCTGAGTAAAGGAATGACAAAGAAGGGTCGGGCTGCGCAGAGGCAATGCACGTAGCCGAAGGTGAAATAGTAATCAACAGTAGGAATGTGGAAAGGAACCATCGGGACAAGTGAACGGAGATGAAAGAATAGGGGTAACGGAGATAAGATGGAAAGCGGATCAAGATAAGATAAAAGGAAAAGATAGGGGCGAAACGATAGGGGCTAACCGGTTTACCCCCCTCCTATGCTTCATTGTCCTCGATGATTTGAAGACCTAGGCGGACGTAGTCGGTGGCGGAGATGCGGCGAGGGGCGTCAGGGTTGTGTTCGTGAAATTCGTTGATGTATTCTTGTGAACGAGGGATGAGGTTGGATTCGGGTTCCCAGCTGTTGTGTGAGGCGTCGTAACCGAGCCAGCTGACTTCATAGTAGAGCTCATTCTTCCTGCCTTTCTTCCTCCATTCGCTGTTGAGAATGCTTTCGAGCTCGTACTCCGTCTCTCCTTCGATTTCTACGGCCTCTGGTGGTGGTGGTAAGATGCCGTTGACGTCGTTGCCTTTGAAGCGGGAGAGTTTGTCGAGGTGAAAAACGGGATGGATACGTCGCATGTTCAGAGGGAGTTCCAGCTTGTAGTCGAGGTCGCCAATTCGTTCGAGGATTTTGAAGGGTCCAAGGTGTTTTTTTTGCCTAAGCTCCGAGATGGAATTCGGACTTTGATGTCGCTGCCGTCTAGCCAGACATATTCGCCTACTTTGAAGGTGTCGGAGGCGCGTTTGCTGGCTTCGAATGAGTCTTTCTGGTGTGCTTTGTCCATATGTAAGGCGGCCTCGACGTCTTTACGGACTTCTCGAAGAGTGTCAAGTCGTGTATTGACTGGTCGGAGAGTGGAGTTGGAGCCGATGGGAATGTTGAAGGATGGAAGGTAGCCATAGAGAACTTCGAAAGGTGAATGATCGTGGGCGGAGTGAATACAGGAGTTGATGACGAATTCTGCCATGGGGAGGTGCTTGTCCCAGTCGGTTTGGCGGCAGTTAACATAGAGGCGAATGTAGTTCTTGACTTCTTGGTTGGCGCGTTCTGTTTGGCCATTAGCTTGTGGATGGTATGCGGTAGTGAGGCTGGACTTGATGTTGAGTTGTTTGAGGAGGTCGCGCATGAGCTGGGAGGCAACTTGGGGGCCTCTGTCGCTGGTGAACTGAAGGGGGAGACCGTAAAGGCGGAAGATTTCTCGATAGTAGATGTCAGCCACTCCTTCAGAGCCGATCTTGGTGGTGCAGGGGAAAACGTGGATGAACTTGCTGTAGTGGTCTGTAAAAACGATAGCGGCGTCATGGCCATCTAGAGTGGTGGGTAGAGGTCCAATGAAGTCAACTCCCACGGATTCCCAAGGGCCGTTGGGGACGTCTAGGGGTTGAAGAAGGGAGTGGGGATGCTGAACGTTCTTCTTGCGGGCGCAGGTGTTGCAGCCTTCGACGTACTTCTTGACAAAAGCCCTCATAGAGGGCCACCAGTACTGACGTTCGACTCGTTCGAGGGTGGAGTGAATGCCAGGGTGTCCTGAGGTGGGGTCGTCGTGGCATTGGCGGAGGATGTCCTGGCGGAGTTGAATGTCGTTGGGAACGTAGACTTGGCCCTTGTGATAGATGAGGCCGTCTTCTTCCTTCCATTCGGGTAGTCCATTGATGAGTTTGGCAGGTCCGTTCTTGAGGGCGTTGAGGGCGGTGAGGACATTGGCTTCTTTTTCACTGGCGAGGCGGATGCATTCTTCGAGGGGGTTGGCGAATTCATGGTTGGCGGCGAGTTTGGCGAATAGTTCGGGCTTGAGGACTACTTGTTGTCGGTTATCTTCTGCGTCGGTTACTTGGTGGATGTCGAGTCGAGAGAGAGGGTCGGCTTGGGTGTTGGCTTTTCCAGGACGATGGGTGAGACGGAATTGGAATCGTGAAAGGTAAAGTGCCCATCGGGCATGGCGGCGGCTGAGATCTTGGGCGGTGCGCCAGTATTCAAGGTTGGCGTGGTCGGTGATGATTTCAAAGGGTTCTGGGAGGCCTTCAAGGAAATGTCGCCAGTCTTTGAGGGCTTCGATGATGGCGAGCATTTCTCGATCGTAGATTTCGTAGTTGCGTTCAGCGGGTTGCATGGAGGATGAGCGGAAAGCGATGGGGTGCCAAAGACCGTCGTCGAGCTTCTGAAGCAATGCACCTCCCGTGGCGAAGCCAGAGGCGTCAACTTCAATGCGTGTGGGTCGATTTGGGTCCCAAAGTGACAATACCGGGGCGGAAATGAATTGATGGCGGAGCGTATCAATGCGTCTTGATGTGGCGTACCCCACTGCCAGGGAACATTCTTCTTGGTCAGGTCGTTGAGAGGGCGGGCGATGGCGGAAAAGTCCTTGATGAAACGGCGATAGAAATTAGCGAATCCCAGGAAACCTCGAACGGTGCGTAGATTGCGGGGAGTGGGCCAGTTGCGGACAGCTTCAACGTTGGCGGGGTCCATGGAGGATCTCTCTCCCTCCCTGATGACCAAACCTAGGTACTCGATCTCCATCTGCTCGAGACACACTTTTCAGGTCGGAGGAAGAGGTCGTGAGCCTTGAGACGTCGGAGTACTTCGTTGGTGATTTGGCGGTGTTCTTCCAGGGTCATGGTGAAGATGAGAATATCGTCGAGGTAGACAGCGACTTTGGCCGGCGGTAATGAGATCGGAGAAAATGGAATTCATCAGCACTTGGAAGGTGGCGGGTGAGTTGGTGAGTCCGAAGAACATGACACGGGGTTCGAAGAGGCCTTGGTTGGTTGCGAATGCTGCCTTCCACTCATCTCCTTCCTTGATGCGTACGTTGTTGTATCCCCAGCAGACATCGAATTTGGAGAAATACTTGGCACCTTTGAGGCGGTTGACGATGTCGGAAACGAGAGGGAGTGGGTAGCGATTCTTGATGGTGAACTCGTTGAGGCGACGGTAGTCCTGTAACGAAGCGAAGTTTTCCGTCCTTTTTCTTGACAAAGAAGACTGGAGAGGCCAGGGGCGATTTCGACGGGCGGATGTAACCTTTCTGAACGTTTTCCTTGATGAAAGTGATCCAGTTCTTCTTGTTCATTGGATGACATGGGATAGACCTTGTGCGCATGCGGCTGGGGCGTCTGGTGTGAACTTGATGGCGTGGGTCCCAGGGTTTGTGTTCTGGTAGAGACGCTGGGACTCGGATTCAGAGAAGACGCGGGCGTGCCTGTCGGTATTGGAGGGGGAATCATTTCTTTCGAAAGTCTTGACCGTTTCTCCTTTTTTCGATCTGTTCGGCGCGATTTGCTGGGAGTAGGGGTGAATCCAGCGGCGCACCACAGTTGATCACTGATGTCCTCGAGGAGTCCTTTGCGTTTGAAAGATTGTCGTAGTCGGCGGTTGGCGTTGATACGGCAGAAGGGTGGTGTAGCATCCAATTCTTCAAGAGGTGGGGTGGTAGGTGTGGTAGGTGTCGTTCAGGAGTAGGTGGGTTAGCAGGAGTGCAGGTGTAGGATCGGGAGTGGAGGCAGGGGTGGAATCGGGTGGAATGGTGGTACCAGTGGCAACAGATTCATACTCCACATCTATTTCTGCGATGAGAGCGTCTCCTGAGGGGGTGCCGCGATAAGTTGGGGCGGCGTCCTCGTCTGGGATTTCCTCGATAGATACAGATGGAATGGGGCTTGTTGGAGCATGGGGTGGAATGCGAAGTGTACCACGTTGCCAGTCGATGGTAGGATTGAGGTGACGGAGCCAAGGGAGACCTAAAATGATATCTTCGCCACCTAAGTTGGTGACAGGAAGTCTGTCCAGGCGGTGTGATTGTCGACGGTGAGCTCGAGGCGGGCGAAATGGGTGATGTATCCAGCGGTATTAGGGGATCCATCGATGTTCTGGAGTTCGATGGGACGGCGGAGTGGGAAGGTGGGGGTGCGGTTTCGTTGTACAAATGGGACGTCTAGGAAAAGTCCTGTTGCACCACAATCAACCATGGGATTGGCTTGGGTGCTGCTGCGGTCGCGACCTCGGATTCGGGCGGGCACACGGAAGTGGGATGAGAGGGGGTTCAATTCTCGAACGGTGCTAAGTTTACAGGTGGTTATCGAATCATAGGCAGAGGCGTACGGAGCAAAGGGTGAATGCATTGCAGCATTGACAGACACCCTCTTTAAAAATCCTTGCGGAGCTGGGAGATCTGGTCGAGGATGCGGAGTTGGTTCTGTTGGTAGGTCTGGAGCTCGGTGGAGATAGTGGTGGGAGCAGGAGCGGGAGTGGCAGCAGGCCTGGCGGTGGCAGCAGAGATGGATGCAGAGAGGTGAAGGAGCTGGGGTGTTGAAAGAGGCGCAGGCGTCAAAGGTGACTTCTTCAGCGTTGGTGGCACGGACGCGTTGGGTTCTCCTGAGTCCTCGGTCGCGTTCAAGTCCCATGAAGCGATCCTGGCAGACTCCTTGGATGTGGCCCTTGCGTTTGCAGTAGCTGCACTGTGTTTCCTTGTACTGGCAGTCCCTCTTGAGATGAGTCTTGAGGCCGCAGCCGTAGCATCGTCCTTGCATAACTCGCGTAAATTCGTCGCGAGTGCGTCCGGAGTGCGGGAGGCGTCGACTTGCATAGCCATGGGGTCGGCGGGGGCAGAAGTGATGGTTGGGGCGGAGCTGTAGCCAGATGAGCCCTTGTTCATTTGTCCAGGGCGGGTACGCATGGTGAATTCGTTGTTGATGATGCGGGCGCAGAGTTCATCCAGGGTTTTGGGCTCTTCAACGGCTCCCAGTTGGTTCATGAGGAGCCACATTTGGTCCTCGCGGTGCAACTTGTCGGTGAGGCGTACAATGCCATCCTGCTCTCCTAGTCCCGTGCGAGGGAAGATCTCCTGGAACTTGGTGACCAGTTTGTGGGCGGACTGCCTGTCGTTTCCTTGTCGGAGGGCATCCAGCTCGAGAAGGGCGGACTTCTTGTCGTCGTTGGGTTGGAAGCGCTTTTCAAACTCTTCGACGAATTTCTCCCAGTTGCCAGTGAAGGGGAAGGGTGCTGTGTGATCTTTGCTGTGTCTCCAGAGCTGGACGCGATTTCCGCATCCACAATCTGTTGGAGAAAGCGGGACGCCCATCCATAGGCATCACCCGTAAAGAAGGAAAGGGCGGACGAGATCCATCTTCGATCATCACGTCCTCCTTTGGTGCTCAGAAGGTCGCGTTGGTGGATTGCCCAATTGGTGAAATAGCGGAGGAAGCGGCGGGAGTCGTCGGTTTTGCCTTTGAAGGATTCGGGCTTCTCGACACTGCTACGGGCAGGTGCGGCGGGTTTGTTGGCGAGTAGTTCAAGTAGTTCCTGGATTTGCTTGGCCATTTCGACTTGGCGTTGCTGAAGCTGGATGGGAGTGAGTTGGGTATCAACGTCCATGGTTCCGGAGTTGGAGGGTCCGCCTTGGTGGTCAGCCATGAAGACAAAAAGTGGTTCTTGAGCGGGGATGTCGGGGAGTGGCTTTGGGTCGGGTTTATTGGGAGTGGTCTGAACGAGAGTGGCGAGGGCGGATACTGGTGGTGAAACGGTAGGAGTTGGGAAGCGAAAGTCGGCTGGGAACCAGAAGGGTGATAGAGCTGGGAGGTACTGTGCTTGGGTTGGGAAAACAACTAGGGATCTGTTGATATAGATTTCTTGGATGCTGGGGCTTGTGTAGCGGTAGGGGCACGGTTGGTGGTCACAGTCGGCGAAATGCCAGGCGTCGGTGTCTGGGAAGTATTCGTAGTTGACGGAGGTTGCAGTGTTGTCGATTCCGTGTTGGAGTTCGGAGCAGTCAAAACTTGCTTCAGAGCTTGAGTCGCTGTCGGAGTTGCTGTGAGCGGATTGGTATGCTGATGAAAGGCTGGTGTCGGGGTCTTGTGATTGACTCGATTCAGAGTCGCTTTCTGGGGGTCTGAATGTTGGAATGGTTGCGGCGGTTACACGGCGCAAGGGCAGTAGTCGGTACTGCCAGTGCGAAGAGGTAGCTTGACCTAATGTCGCGGAGAGCGGCGCTAGATAATCTAATCGGCGGAGTCGTCGATCGGCGACGAAGGCGCGGCACGATGAAGGCGGAGAGCTGAGCGGCGAGAAGGCTCGACCAACAAGTAGTGAAACTACAAGTCGAGAGCAAGGGCGCAGAGAGGCTTAGAGCAGAGAGATGACGAGTTTATTAAAACCTCAACTAGATAACACTGCAAGTGGGGAAGTTTGATATATTAATAAAGTGCTGTTAGACAATACTTGTGAGACATACCTGCAAGTGGGGAATAGTTCGATAGAGAACCCTCCACTTGCACTAGCTACTTATTATACCTATAGAGGCTAAGCTAGTAAAGATCGTATCACAGTACTCATCGATGAACAGCATCAATGGTTGTTGTACAAGATCTGTATGAGATAATATGAGAGATTGTAGTCATCAATAACAATGAATAGAATAGCGAAGATGAAGAGAAGATATTCGATAGATGAAACAATAGATGTAAACTGTAAGTAACAGATGTCCAATCTTAGAGTAACGAATCTCCATAACTACAATGAGATGTAAGAAATATCCATGGCATGAGCATTGTATTCTAACACACCCCCTCATGTAATGTCCATGGACTACAAGAGTCCCAATGCCAGACGGTGGTGTTCGACTGCGAGTCGAGGAAGCAGTTTCGTGGAGAGTCTGCAACCATATCGTTTGTAGGAAGGAGTGAACCTCGATGTTTCCTCTGCGTATTTCCTCCTCCTCCATGCATCTTGATATCAATGTGCTTCATTTTGC